>JADRCH010000033.1:225353-235616 GCA_019843965.1 Rhynchomys soricoides
TCCTCCTCCTCCTCCTCCTCCTCCTCCTCCTCCTCCTCCTCCTCCTCCCTCTCAAGTAAAACAAGGAATGACCTGCCCATGTGCCTGAGGTCTTGTGAATTTGCTTGGTTTCCTCTGGGGCTCATCCACTCCTTCTTGTGACTCGAATATCTAGTTTCCATGAGCTATCTCTTGCTTCACTCCCCTGTGCCAGTTTTCCTTTGACTCTTCCCCTTCATGTAAAGAACACAACAGAAAGCTCATCCAATCCTGAGTACAAGCCCCTAGCTTTGAAGATTTGGCAAATGAAGTTGAGACAGCTGTAGAGCTGGGACTCATGGAAGTTTAGGAGAAGAGTTAAGGCTAGAATCATAGACACATTGCTCCATGAAGCATTTGACTAGTAGTTGGATTGAATAGACCCTAACACTCCATCTCCTGACTTTCAGGTGCTGCCCTTGCATGGATGAGCTCCTGGACCCCATACACATTGAGGGATCCCTGCTAGGTCAAAAGGGCTGAGAGATGAAATAGGACATTGAGAGGAGCATTGTAGTGGGCTTCAATATCCATTAATCCAGGTTTCTCTGACCCTTGTCTCAACTACTTGGCTAGTTTTGAGGTCTCCTGGGTCATCACTGTTGATGTCTTCCCCTGAATGGAGCCTGCTCAAGATCTTTTGTAGCACCAGATTCATCCATCGCCTCAGTTCCAAACTTACAATTCTTAGGACCTATGACATCTGAGCCATTCTGACACACTTCCCATCCTCTCTCCCTGATTGTCTCAACACTGCCCCTCTCACCCAGTGATGAGGCTCATTCCTGAAGCCAGGTGAACCTCAGTAATGGAGATAGAAGCTGGTGTGGATATGGCAGAAGCTAGGCTGGGAGCACCATATGGTGGCCTGAATGTACTTTCTATCAGTGGTGTCCAAGGACAAGCCACCTTGAAGGATCAACTTCATATTCACTCGAAGACTTAGGGAAAGTTAAGTTGCTGATCATGTCCGAGCCCTGTTTCCTTGTTTTCTCTCTTGGAGAATCTGCCTGACAACTTGCCTACTGTGAGGACAGCATTTCATGGCATTGCTTAGGGAAAAGTGCTTGGAAGTCCTTGTTTCTCTCTTTCATCTCCTGAGTTGCTGAGCAGCAGTCATAGAATGGGTAGAGAGTTTAGCTTAGACCCCAAGCTCTTAGACTTAAAAACATAACAAGCATAAATATTTCCAAACATGCAATGTTTAATTCAAGAATTAATTCAAGCTCACGCAATAAACCTGATGTGTCTACCTGTGTTACATTTCATGACTTCACTGCAGTCTTGGTTCCAAACACACAGCATGGGCACTTGACACAGCTCAGATTTGAAACCACTACATGTTATGAACTGTGGGGTTTCTACTGCACTTTTCTATAAGAGAAAAAAATCATGATTTAATTTCAGAAAACAAAGACATAATACTTTCCTTCTTCCACTCCTTAACATGTAAGTATCAAATTAATATATCTTTGGATTGTGTTCTGTTAGAATGTTTGATTTTTAAAATTACTGCTTGAGCTTCTGACATGAGCTTCATAAAAAAAAATATTGGAATAGAGTTTTATCTTGAGATTAGGCAAAACTTTCTAGTAATTTCTGAAATGGTCATAACCATTCTTCTACCATTTTATACCATGTATTTATGCAAAATAGCATTCTCAGTAATGACCATCATAAAATCAAACTATGAGTCAAATCTGAAATAGAAGGGCTGGAGAGGTGGCTTAGTGATTTAAGTGCTTGTCTCACAAGTGTGAGATGCAGAGTTCACATTCCAGAAACTCACTTGCTCAGTGGCCTACCTGTAACTCTAGCCTTGGAGGGCAGAGACAGAGGATCCACGAGCAAGCTGGGTAGGAAGACCTGTTTGGATGTTGCCAGCTTCAATGATTGCTACAGCAACATGAAATGGACTAATGCAGGAAACTCAGAGAGAGAGACCATGAATATATATAAGTCTGCACAGCCAAGACCTGGCCTGATCCCCATGAAGCCTCATTAACCAAGCCTTCCATCATATTAAATTTAACACAAAGCACTTTCAGCCTCATGTGAATTAAGGCAAGGCAGCGCTCTGGTTTGTTTGTTTGAAAATAATTACTAAGAAGTGTTGATCAGTTAAAAAAAATGTTCATGTCACTAACTTTGACCCAACTTCTGGCATTCGAGCTACTAATAAAACATCTCACTCAGCCCATGTTTGTCCCTGTAGGTGCATGTTTGTTCTACCCATAAGTACAAGAATCAGTCCGTTTCATTAGTTCTTCCAGTGGTATTATGGGAAAGTATTTAGAACTAGAAATGCATGTTATTTTATTGTGTTAATTTCTCCTATCACAGTCAATGATATGTGCTAGGTTTTTTTTTATTAAAAATAATGCATATAGATAGCTGTATTTTTCCTTGCAGTAAAGTGAAGTCCACACAGTTCAGGAAGATAAGATATTTGTAGAATTTTCCTATAAGTACTGAGGATGGAATCCCAGACACACTACCACGGGCTGAGTTCCATGTCCAGCCCATTAGATATTGGTAATAGAAAAAGGACACTGGGCGTGAGATGAGGGTGATGTTGCTGTGGTAGATGAAGAGACCCCATAACAGAATGGAGACAAACTTTCCCTTGTGCTTCTGCTGAGGCCAGAAGAGTGGAAGCATGGAAGCAGGAGTCTAAAGAACTGAGTTCAAATCTTGATTCTGCCATATCTCGATGTTGAAAGCCAACCAAACCTCCCTGGCCTTTGTTTCTGCATTATAAAGTGATCCTCTCAGATGAGAACTGGGGGAAGGGGGTATCTTACAGTGTAACAGACTATAGCTCTGGATTGTTGTTTGAGGGATCCTAAGAGTCCTTCTCGGACAATTGATGCCTTAGGTCTTGGAGTGATAAGAGTGTTCATTGATATGAGTGGACAAGGAAGGTCATTTTATTTCTCTAGACCTTCGATCTATCCATAGTGAAATCAGAATTTCAAACATCCTACATCATTAGGGTTTTAGACTTATCAAGTATCACTTCTGAAAGTTCCAAACTTAGCGGTCCTCTGCACATGCTAGAAGTTCATTTTCTTCTTCCGTCCTCCTCACTTCTCTGACTTCTGGAGACAAACTCCCAACTCCTGCTCTGCTCCCTAGCCTTCTTTCTCAGAAAGAGTTGGGGGAAAGATAAAAATGGAGCCAGGCTGAGTCTTCACAGTATTCTTGCTGAGAGGTTAGGAGTTCCTGACTACTCCAGAGAATTTCCACTTCCCTTTACTGGGCCAGCTATAGGATCCCTGGAGATAAAAATAACTACGACAGCAAGACTCTCTGGGAGCTTCTCTAGCCCTAACCCAAAGCCATTCCCTCCTTGGGAACCAAGGAAAGTGGTCTCTTAGTCTGGTGCCAGAAAAACCAGGGTCCTTGACCCAGAATACATTGGAACTGTCAAGTCAACTTCCAGTTCAGCCAGTAAGGAAGATGCAATGACCACTTGAGTGTATACATTTGATATGTGTTGGAATTTGTGATGTAAGTCAAAGTGAGTGGATGTGGGGAAACCACATAAATGAATCCCAATGCACCCTGCTTATCTTGTTCTTGAGCCAAACCTTCAATGGGTGGAGGACTGTGTTCTCAGAAGAAGTGATTCAATGGCTTTGAGATTTCATAGCCCAGGAATTGAGGACTGGCAAAATACGGGAAGGGGGAGGAGATATCAACCCTGGTCATGGGGTAACCCCTTCCCAATGTTCCCACTTGTCAGCCCTTTTGTCTTCAGAGCCTTCAGGTGCCAGCTCTTCCCCATCCACAGCACCCTGGGAAACTCATTAATTCCTGAGTCAACAGGAATCAAAAGTTTTCTTCAGGTGACTCTTTTTGCCCATTTTGCCTAGCTAAGCATCAGGGAGTTCTTAGGCCAAGGGGAGGCTGAGCCAAGAGGTCCAGAGCATGAGAAGCAACCTGTCTACACATTGATAGTTTAGATCCAAGGACACACAGCTCTGTGCACAGGACCCACATTCTAGAGAAGATAATTGTCAAAGAAGGGGATCCAGCAACTCCATCAATGGCTGTGAATTTCAGAATGTTGGGAGGAAAATCCAGAGAAGTGCACCTCTCCCTGTTCAGGGAAGAGTAGAGCCTACAGAGGCTCTCAGAGGAGGTGGCCATGAAAAGACCTTAAAGAAAGAGTCTGCCAATTCTACAAGATGAATACAATTGTGGTCACTTGACATGTGGTCACATAACCAGTTAGTAAAAGATTGTGCTATCACTAACTTGATATCTACTGAGTGTATTAGTTCCCTTTTTCATTGCTGTGACCACATTCATGGCAAAAGTAATGTATGGAGGGAGGGATTCTTCTGGCTTATGACTTGACAGTCTACTCCATCATGGCAGGAGCAACAGGTAACGTTACATCTGTGGTGAGGAAGTAGGAAGACCCAAGTGCTGGTGCTCAGCTTACTTTCTCCTTTTCATTCATCTCTAACCATGAGGTCTTAAATATTTCAACACTTTTGTGGTGTAGCAGATCTCTCAATGAGCTTGAAGATTGTGATCATTCCAAAATATATGCACATGTCAGAACATTACATTGTACATATTTATATATGTATATGTATGTGTATGTGTATGTGTATATGTATTTGTATTTGTATATATATAGTTTTTGCTCACAGGGTATACCTTACTAAAACTGAGAGGTGAAATTTTAAAACTCAAAACAAAAGCCAAAGAATCAAGCTAGTTGGAGGAGGGAAAAGATGAGGCTTCCAGAGTCTGGGAAGAGTTGTAGAAACCTCAGAGGCATGACTTGATTCAACAGGTGGCAAGAGAGGACAAGGACTAAAGAACCAGCTTTTAAAGGAGCTAGATAAACATGTGTTTAAGTCACTGCTCTGACACCCACAGTGTTCTCTGGGCCTCTAGCTTCTCATCCAGAAAATGAGATATAAGTCTATACTAGAATCCAGGCTCTGAGAGGGCAGGCCACTTTCTTGCTCACTCCTGTATGGGTAAGGCCTGGAATAGCACCTGGCCATGGGTTCCCCTCAGTCCACTTGCTGAATGAATGGGTGGATGAAGGAAGTGATTTATTCACTATACATGTCTGGCTCAAGAAGATGCTCAAAAATAAAGATGCTTTTGATGTTTATAGATGAGTCAATTGATGAAAGTGAAAAAGTCATCTAGAGACCTTAGATGCTCAAAGCTAGGGGTCTCTTCTGCAATGCGGGGAGCCAGTGAACCTCAGTGGACCTGGGAAGCCATAGGTTATCAAGCATAACTGTCTATTGGACAGTCCTTTGGTATAGGGACCTGGCTATATGAAAGAAAACCTTTTCTGGGACCCTTCTTAAGGCAACTCCCCATGCATGTGTCATCATCACAGGGCAGCTGTGGCCTCTCAAAACAGCCTGAGTCAGGAATTAGGAATTCTTGGAGGTAGTCAAATGGTGACCCCTTGCTTTTGTTCTCTGAGACTGAAAAGGAAAGCCTGCTTGCCTGATGTGGAGTCACATAGTGAGCATCCGGGAGACCCCAAAGAATGGTGACCTTCGCTCCTCCCACGCATCTTGACCTCTTGGTCTCTAGTGTTAAACTTTTTTAGAGAAAAGGCAGGCTGAGACAAAGTGGAGAGAGGCCTGTCACATGGCATCTTACTCAGGCTAAGCTGTCTCCTGGCTCCCCAGAGGCGAGGTCCACTCCCAAGGGAAGTTCGTGTACAAAGCTATCCTGACCCTTCCTGTGCCTAAGTGACTCCAAGGGAAGCCAGAGCTTTCTTCAGAGTGCTCAGATTCTCCCTTAATGGGTCCCAGATCATCCCCTCACCCTTCCTCCAGTTCTCTGTTCCCACACATGGTCCTCCAGAGAGGGCCCCTCCTCACATGGTCCCCCATGTGTCCTTCATATGCTCCTTATGTGTGCTCTCCCACAGCACACATGTTACTCACCTCTTATGGGCCCTTTATCCTTGTCCAGCCGCCATCTCAGCTCAAGGCCTCTCCTGAATACAGAAGTCACCGACAAAGAAACCAGGGATCCAGAGGAGGACAAGTTATGACGCAGGTGCAGAGGTTACTGGTTCATCTGTGAAATCAGAGTTCAAAGGCATCCCACTGAATGTGACTATGTGGTTAGATGAAGTGGGTTGGAAGGAACAGCAGAGAACTGGTAAAGATCAGGGTTCGGAGAATAGGAATGGTGGCAGCATATAGAAACCCAGGGGGTGGAAAGCTAAAAGCTTGCAATGAAACATTTTACAAGGAGGCTGGACCCAGAGTCCTACAGCTCCATCAGCTGTGGCTCTGTGAGGCAGTCGAGCTCACATAAGAGTGAGATTTGGGTGACAAGGAGGGAAGCTGACTAGAGAGGGAAAGGAGGGGTGTGCTCTCAACTGAAGGAGATCAAGAAACTGCAGCCCCAGCAGAGTCGGAAATTATGAACCAAGTTTGAGGCCTGAAACTTACCATACATCTTAATAAAACTCTACATTCTTATGGTATTCCTCAGTAAAGATTCATTTAGAAAGAACTCACCATGTCCACTGCCTAGGGAGCTTGAGTTCATACAGTCACTCAAAAATGACTGGGTGAAGGTGTTCAATTCAATGAGTGCCCATCAAAGTTGAAGCATAAGCTGTAGGAGGAGATCAAATAATGGTGGTCTGATAAGTCGCAAATCTCTGTGTAGGAGAAAAACTTTCCCTTTGGCTGGTCCAGATTTTGGCTTTCACTTCTCTCAGAATGCAGTTCTTGGGGTGGCCAAATTGAGAAACCATGTGTATCTCTCATCCTTGATAGGTTGGTTATAGATCCCTTCCTCATCCAGGCTGGGGCCTGTAGTCAGTACTCAGTGCTTTCCATGTCTTCTCCACCCTGACCCAGCTTCATCTCATTTCTTTTATCTCACCAATGTCAAGGCTTTAAAAGCCACAAGTATGTCTGAACCTGTGTGCATACTCCACCTAGACATCTGATCAGCATTCCACCTGAAACTCAACTTTCCTTCCCCCTAAACCTGCCACACTCTGAGCCTCCTCATGTATGTTAGCTTAGGCACCTTTGCACTCAACCTCAAACCCTGGAGTCCTCCTGATGTGTCCTTTATCTCACCCTCCTCCTTGACATCAGTCTAGCCTACCACTATACTTTATAGTTCTCATGATAAAGCCTCCCCAGCATGCAGCTGTCTCTCAGCTGCTCTATAGCTGCCTAACTACTTGGCCTGTGTTCTGTCATTGCCTGCTTTCAGTAAGGTGGCCTCCATGTCTTGAAGCTCCACAGCAGATTTGACTAACTAATGGTGAAATGTATTTGAAAACACTATCAAATTTGTATTGAATATGTAAAGGGTTTCATTCTGTTACTCTTCCCTACATAGCTAACCCAGTACCCCATGAAAGATATTGAAACCCTTACAAGAGACACCCAAGAAAGACCTTCAGATAGTTCCACCACATAAGGGTGCAGAAAGGAGACAGCCGTTTATGAGCCAGGAAGTAGCTCTCACCAGTCTATATGCAATGTGATCTAGCACTACGCTGACTAGCCTCCAGCACTGTGAGAAATGAACAACTTCTATTTATAAGCCACCTACCCTATGACCATATCTTGTGGCACCATGAACCAAGACATCTAACATGTGATAGTTCAAGATAACCAAGCAGAGACAGATACTTAGAGAAGAGGTGGGATGAAGGGACAGAATGTCACAAACGTTTCAACAAACCATGATGGAAGGAAGCCCAGGAAAGGGATCCCAAGTATGTCACCCAGGATAGAGTTTGAGGAGTTCTTTAAGCCACAAGATGACTCTAAAAGGCTGTGGGTGGGGTGACAGAAGCCACAGATGCTATATGGTACAGAGACTACGGGATGTTATGTTAATGTTACATCCGAGCTGATCCCATGCCACCCAATTGCTACCCACCCTGGAACAAGAACAGCCTCAAGTCCATCTGGCTGGTCACTCTGAGGCTAGTGAGTCCACGTGTAAGGAATTCCATCTGAGCACCTGCCAAACTGCATCATGATTTGTCATATGACAGTTGGTCTCCTCCTCAGTGACAGAGAATCCTAGGGTCTCATCACGGTGGGTCACAACTGACCAACTCTTACAATCTAGACAACAGTCTTAGGTATTGGGTAAAGGACGGGCTCGTTCACCTTTTCAAGGAGAGGAAGAGTAAAGTCAACCCAACCACTGTCAGTGTTGAAGGTCTTCCATTCAGTCACCCCCTTTGTTTTCAGGTTTACAGTTTCCTGGAGGTAGTTGTCACTAGACTTGTTCTATTGCTGTGAAAACTGGAGCCTAGAGACTTGCCATCTGCACAGTACTACAGCTCACAGTTGGCAGAGCCGGAATTGGAAGCCGGCTCTGTCTGACTCCGAGTCCCACGCCCCTTCCCCTGGTCCACCTTCTGTTGAATGGCAGAGGATTGAGTACCCTATGCTGGTTACTACACTGAAACATCACAAGCATATTGTTCTATTTAACCCTCCTATAAGACTCATATTATCCCCTTGCTACAAATGGAGAAGCCAATATTCAGTGAGGTCACCTATCTTTTTTTTTTTTTAACATTGTAGCTATGTTCTTTGTAAATATTTTTATTAAAAAACTTTTGCCAGGCATGGTGATGTACACCTTTAATCCCAACACTCTGGAGGCAGAGGTAGGCAGATCTCTGTGAGCTCCAGGACAGCCTTTTCTACATAATGAGTTCCAAGACACAGGACAAAGTAGAAAGACCTTGTCTCAATTTTTTATAGAATATATTTTGATAATATTCTTCCCCTCCCCCAACTTCCCCCAGATCCTCCTACATCCCTGTGTACCCAACTTCATGTACTTTCTTACACACATACACACACACACACACACACACACACACACACACACCAAAAAGATGAAAATCAAAACAATAAGACAAAAAGTAAATACCAAATTGAAACAAAAAGCACACAAAAATTGTAGAGTCCATTTTTTTGTTGGCCACCTATTCCAGAGCATGGGACCTTTCCTGTGGTGTGACTTATAATCCTGTGTCACTACATTGGAGAAAACTGATTTTCCCTTTCCCAACAGGCACCAATGGCAAAAAGCTTCTTGGTAAAAGATGGGATTTTGTGTACACTTCCCCCTCTCCAGAGGTCAGTTATCTTAAGGTAGGTCATCCAGAGGTTAAGATTTGGTACTGACTTAGAACCTGGCTTTGTTTGAGCCCGAGGACAAGTTTTCTTAAAACACAAGGAGTCAGTTTTCTGGCTGGCTTAACTCTGATGATAGGCACATACCAAGAACGGCAAGTCCTGCCTTCTTCTACCTTGGATCAGCTAATTTCAATTTGTCCCAGCTTTATACATTGTAATCATTAGTACACACTTCCTGTGGCCAAGCCCAAGGATAAATCACGAAAGCCTGTGGACACAGAAGACCCAGAACAGGACATTCCCAAGTCTGGGACTATGCAACAGACAGCATGTAAGTCCTCTGGCAGTGGACGATAGACTCGTAGCTGGACACTGGAGTCTACCCAATGGATGACTCCTTGTAAATTTTGCTCTTATTTCCTCAGATGATGGGATGAGATGAGATCCATACTCAGGCTGTGCAAATACACTGCTTGGGCTGAGCCCAGAGCATTTCTTTCTTAGTTGTAACTATCCCTAGGCATGGGCATAGAAGCTTGTATGTACAATCTAATCTTCCAAGCTGACTGTCCAAACTGGTTTTTCTTGGCTTCTCACTGAATTACTCTGCTTGGCCTCATACTAACTTTAGCAATATGTTCTAATCTTCTGGCTCCTTCTCATTCTTTGGCTCAGTCTTCACCTGTCTCTAGTTTGTTCTTTCTGCAATCTGTCTTTGTAAAACTGTCCAAGTAACACTGCCACACATACGTACACACATCACTACCACCACCACAACCACCACCACCACAACCACCACCACCACAACCACCACCACCACCACCACATTTGCTCCCTGCACTGCTCTTTAGTAGCATCTCTTTCCTGTACTGTTCTCCTGTGAGTTGGATATATCCTATCCCCGACTCATTTTGTCAAATCTTTCTCTGATTCATCACTTTGCCTGCCCCTCAATTAAACATCACTTTAAAAAATGGCTCCTTCCTTCTACAAACTAACCTTACCTTCATTGTTAGGGATTAAAGGTGTGTACTAAGGATATAACTGTATTCCAGCCAGATAGTACTATAACACAGGGTATGTATGTATGTATGTATGCATT
>JADRCH010000033.1:235626-336234 GCA_019843965.1 Rhynchomys soricoides
ACAGGGTATGTATGCATTCCAGATAGTACTATAACACAGGGTATGTATGCATTCCAGATAGTACTATAACAGGGTATGTATGCATTCCAGATAGTACTATAACACAGGGTATGTATGCATTCCAGATAATACTATAACAGGGTATGTATGTATGTATGCATTCCAGCTGGATCATATAGACCTAGAAGGTCTTTGGATGTGATTCTTTATCAAAGCAGCCATGTTGTTGGATTAAAATTCTTCTACAACTCCTGCAAGAAGTAACTCAGCAGAATGGTGGGCCACTGAGCACTCTGTGTCTTGACTTTGAGTCTTTAGATTCAAACTGATTGTATTTACCAACTTTGTAATCTTGTGAGCCTCATCCCTTCTCAGTCTCACTTTTCTCATTGTAAACTGGAATTAATAATTGAACAGTTCATGGAATGACAGTTCAGATGAAAGGAAATCAGTTTGATGTGGTACTTGATAAAATCATTATCAGTCCCAGTGGTGTGCTTTTCTTTAGTAGATGGGTAAAGAATAACTGCACTAAATTCAGAAAAGAAGTCAGGATTCATAGGCCGCACTTCCCACCTTTTCTTGCTCTTGGATAAATACCGGATCTGAAATTCAACTGAGGGAATTCTCTCTCAGCCTTGTCCTGATCACACCAAAAAGAAAAGAGTGGGTTTGAACCTACCCTACTTAGCCCTTACATTTCTTATGAGAGTCAAAAACAGAATGTGTGTGAGTATTATGCAGAACCTAAATGCCTGAGAATTATTATCCATGGTGTTAAAATTGTTCAGTGTTCTTGTCCCCTGCCCCACCCAGGCTCTCTCCAGCCAGGAAGCCTCTTTTCCACCCTTTCTGGCCCTCATCTGCCTTGGAATCTCACTTGGCTCTCCAAAAGGCTTCATAGCACAGCACAGATTGTCCAAAGGTTGCTCCCAAAGCCTCCGGCAGCTGAGCTTGGGCCCAGCCCTTCCTCCTTGAAAATGTCTCGCCTAACAGGAAAGAATGTGGGCTGAAATTCAGTCCCATTCAAGTGTATGAGCACCCATTGGGTCACTGCCAGGTGCCAGGGCCCGAACATTGAGTACCGGAAAAGAACAAAGTAGTCTCTGACCCCAGGAGCTAAGAGTCTAGTTGACAAACTGGGATATCACATATACCCACAATGGCATATTTGTGTCAGTGAGCCTAGAGAAGGCACTGTGTCTAGCCTAGAGGAACCCAAGAAAGCTTCCAGGAGAAGGCGATATGGGAGGATCCTCATTCATGTCTGAATATAAAGCCTTTACTGATCCTTTGTCACCTTACATTGTCTCCTCATCCCAGGTAACAAGCTAAAGGGGTCCTTAAAATATGAAATGCATCTGCTATTTTAAAGGAGCCAGAAAGCTGAAGTATCTTCCTTACAGATGCTCAGCTGGCCCTACTGGCATGACTGGGCAGCTTTTATCTGAGGATTCGTGTTTCTTCTGGGGCATTCATTTCCAATCACACTGACCTTCAGGAAAAGATGCCAACTGTTCTCAGAGCAGTCTACAGGGGGATTCTCACAGCCCTCTAACCTGCTGCTTAGGCTGCCACAATGAACCTTCTGCAGTACGCAGCAGTTTGTACCAGCACTCATACACCACCCCCACCACCCCCAGTCTTCACAGAAATTCTATGAAATGACTTCACTCAGCTTGGTTTATAGGTAAGGAAACTGAGGTTCAGACAGAAATCTTTGGGGCGTGGCTGTGAAACTAGAAATTGACTCCAGAAGTCAGAGCGCCCTGGCTCAACATCTTGATCTGACTACAAACTGCAAAGTCTATTTGGGAACGAAGGGCTTTGTGACTGCTTCCTGGCTCTCTCCTCCTTTTGCTTCTCTGAGATTGTCTTGGAAGAAGCTGGGATTGCTGGTGGCCATATGGCTCTTTTCTGTCTTTACCCCATCTCTGTTCTCTCCAACTCTAAACAACTGCAGCTTTTCCTGTCCTATGTTCCTTTGCATCTCCCTTAATCACTGACCCATGGCACTCCCTCTCCTCCCTCTCTGTCACTCTGTCTCTGTTGCTTGCTCTCTGTCTACCCCACCCCACCCTACCCTGTGTGCGTGTGCATGTGCGTGTGTGTGTGTGTCCCCACTTCTTGTCCTTGCTGCGTCCCTTTTCCTCCAAGGTATTCAGAGATGCCAGGGACCTTGCCAGAGACCTTTACTCTGCTAACAAGGGTAGCATCTTGTAGGCCTGTCTGGGCTGCCAGCCTCAAGTTCCCAGGCAGCAATTAGGGAAAACCATGGAGAAAATTAGACAAGTCCCCACCTAAAGGTGTATACCCCCTTAGCAAGACAGGAAAGAGAGTTTCTAGTGAAGAGATAAATAGGAGTTGCTGGTCAGCAGCATCCTACCTCAAAGGCTATCTGTAGACATCTGGGGTGAGGAAGTGGAGCCCACCCTCTAGCTGGAGGCTACAGCAGGAGATATGGACAGCGACCACACAGCTCCCTTAAGCAAAGGATGTGGAGGGTGCTCATGGAGACAAACTCAGCAAGACTAAAAAGGCAAGCTCTGGCTCTTCTTCTGATCAGGACTGGCAGTAGGAGAAACTCAGAGTTCAGATGAAGAGGAAAAGAGTTTATTGGGGCGTCATTTCAGTGGGCTGAGTTAAAATCCCAGCTCTTCCTGGTTTGTAGTAATGCCTGCTGGACACTTGGATTCCCTACTGGGCCCCTAGTCCTTCATTATCTGATAGCTAGGACATCTCTCCTATTCAGAGATATTGTAGTATTTTTTACTAGATGAATCTCTGAAAAGCCAAGCAAAAAGCTTGGCAGGTTCTGGGCAGTCAATGAACACGAGTCCCCTTCCTAGAAAGTTCTTCTGCATCATTAGTCCTGCTCCAGGGCGCTCTCTCTCTCTCTCTCTCTCTCTCATTCTCTGTTGTTGGGAGCTTTCTGCTGGTCCTTACAGCCCTTGGCAGTGTCCTGTCATCCTTGCTTGCTTCGGGCACTAGCCCCCATGACTCTCATGGCCTTTGTTCTTGTTTGCTTTATGACTGCTTTCTATATATGTTGACTCATCACCTCCTTGATGTTGTGATTTGGATGTGGTTTAGGTGTAATCCAAGGGCCCATATGTTTTAAAGGCTCAGTCCCCCACTGGCAATATTGAGGGATGGTGTCTTTAAGAGATAAAGCCCATTGAGAGATTCCTGGTTCATTGATGGCATGTACCTGGGACACCCTGTAGGTGTGTCCAACCTTTTAACACAAAAGTTCCTTTTTTTAATCACCAAAAACCTCATGATGTTTTAAGTAAGTCTACAATTTCATATTGAGCCTCATTGTTAGCTATCATTAGCTGTGGACAGCTTCACTGGGCCCCTAAGTAACAGGTTGCCTGCCCTGTGGTCCCTGCCCTAGTTGGAAGAGACTCAAGTCACTAGATGACTGATGGTACCAGGGTGGCTTGGAACTGTCTACAGAGCTAGCCAAGGATGGATTGTTGGGCAGGCAACATACTGAATGTCCAACCTCAAAGCTCAATTAAGCATTAAACTATTGTGTCTTCCAATGTGGTCCATTCCCCCACGATGCTTAGGAATTTATTATCTGTTTCCTATAATTCCCAAAGCCACAGATGAATTACACATTTGTACTTAATTGTGCATGTGTGTTTGCTCCTCATGTATGTGTGTGTGTGTGTGTGTGTGTGTGTGTGTGTGTGTGTGTGTAATAGCTGATGTAAAATTTTATAATGATCAACTTATGGGCAACTATAGAGGTCTTTGATTCATTCAAAGAGTTTGATTCATTTATTCTTATTGATTGTTCAACATGATTAACATGTTGCTTTGGGTAAATTATTTGATTTCTTTGATTCTTCCTTTATCAACAGAGGTTGTTCATCACAGGGTGCTGGTGATTATTCAATAGACTAGTATACCAAATGCTTAGGAGGGGTCCTGGAACCTGCTCACTCTTCACTGATACTGCTTTTGATTTCAGAGTTGCGGTTACTGTTGTGATCAGATGAAAAACAGAGTGTTTTTAAACACAGTATACTCTGTGGAGAATTTTTATTTTTACATTGAACATGAGAGAGCAGACCACGAAACAGAAAGCCCATATGGTTAATTGGAGGGATACAGGCTCCCAACTCAGGTAGACTGAGGTACAAATTTTACCTCTTGTGCTTCTTTTCCAGGTGACCTTGAGTGAATAGCTTTTCTTCTTTCATCCTGTTTCATCCTCTGTCATTGTCTGCATCACCACAGAATAGGCACTCCTATAGTTGCCATGGTGATGGACATCCTGTCTCTTCCCATTCCTTCCCAACTATTGAACTAATGAGCTTCAAAGCTCTGGTTTCAGATAGATCTTTTTCCTTCAGCTCTCTGTTCTTCCAGAGGTTTACATAGAGGTCTGGAAGAGCTCTAGCTGAGGTCCATGAGTCATTCTGGACCAGGAGGCCAAGAATCTGCAGGCTTTATCTTCCTATCTGGAGAAATGGAAAGCTTCTAATAGGAAAATTAAACAGCTTCATATTTTTTTAAAAAAAAATCTAATTTCATATTTAGAACTCTTGGTAGGAGTTTAGTTACTGATTATGGTCACAAGTTTGAAACATTTCACTTGAAACATTTCACTATAATATGATCAGTAACAGCCTTGAGAAGATGTTGCTTCATTGTGAAAAATCCACCCATAAAGTAAAGCTGTCTCATGCTATTTTAACTGTTGGCAAAGAGATCTGAATTAATGTTCAACACTGTGCTTTGTGAGTTTTTACAGCCTGTCTCATGAAGTGAGAGAGCACCCTAGTACAGAAGAATAGTTAAAAAACTGGATCCACAGTCAGACGGCTTAGGATTGAATTCTTTCTCTGACACTTTGGGTAGCCTGCTAATCTCTGTGTCTCATTTTCTCATCTGAAAAAATGGCCCTTGCAAATATTCAATTCTCTCCATTGTTGTCTGAGAACCAGATGTGCTTGCCAAGTTGAAATGCTCAGGACAACTCCCTTGTCAAGAGGTGCCTACCTGTTAGAAATTCTCTCCACACTCCTACATTATGGCTTCAAACGAAGATATTTGGAGTTTTTCTTCACATCCAGGATATAAAGATGGTGTCACCTTTGTCCCCAGCTACCAACCATAAAATTAGCCAAGGATCAAATTGGAGTATTTATCTATGGTACCTGCACTCCTGTGCCCTAAATTTCCATTAGTCCCTTTACCTGCTGGGCTTCAACACTCAGAGAAAGTCAGATTGGGACACACCATGAGGTTTCTCTCATCTGATTACTTTGGACACTGACATATGCCAAAGCTACCCTCCCTGTACCACTCAAATACCTCAGGTGACAGACACTTACCACATCCTGGTCACCCCACCTTACCGCTGTGTGTCTCTAATTCAAACAAAAAGTCTTCCTTAACTGTGCTCCAAGCTTTTGCTGCAAAAGTAGCTCCTGACTGATCATCTCTGGTTTCTAGCCCTCCATGTTTCTCCTTGCTCCGGGCTCATATCTAAACTCCCCAACTTCTCAAGGCCAAGAGGCCCTCCGCCATTACAAGCTACATTTCTTTCCTATACTTAGCCTGGGTCTCACCTAGTTTTTAATGCCAGGCCATTTTACAACTTGGTTACTTTGCCTGTGCTGTTCCTACTAGCTTCTCTTCTCTGACAGCCTCCTGAACATTCACTAAGCCTCCAGTCAATGCCCTCTGCTCCAGGAGCCTGGCAAACTCCCCCAAAGGATGCCAAGTTCCATCCCTCAACACTTCTGATTTTTACCATCATCATCTGGTTTTGTGTCTTTCTCCTATATGCGTGATAGCTCTTCTTCATGTTCCCCACTGCTACTCCCAGGCTCAGATCACTGCCTCCACAAATGAGGTGCCCAGAAGGCATTTACCCAATGAAGAGGCAAACACACGATGGTCACATTACATGTAATCCCACAGATTGGTGCTCACATTAGAGGTAATTCCTCCCATTTTCACATGGCATCATTTACATAGTTGAAGGCAATTCTTCTGTTCCCTGGATCCTCTCTTCTCTAAGTCAGATCCTAATTCATTTTATTTAGTGGGGGGATGCTGTTCCCAAGTCCAGAGCCTTGCTTATTTATGCTTGGCAAGCACACTGCCCCTAGGCTGCAGCTCCTGCCTAATTTCCTGGTCTTACCAGCCTTTCCATGTGTGGTTCAACCCAGAATCTCCCTTATCCCTGTCACTCTTCTCTACATAAATTTCAAGTATTTAGTGTCCTCTTCAAACTATGCCATCTAGTGTGGATCCCAGGATGCCCATATAATCTGCCTTATGCAGGAATGTCCCCATTTATTCTAGCTGTTAAATGGTTCGTAGGATAAAAAAGACTAACCCCAGACTCTGTTGAACATAGGTTCAAACTAATTCCATTATCTGTCATTTAAATAACTTGTAGTGATATTCAAATTACTGAACTGGCATAGTTCAGGAACTGATCGATAAGGATCATAAGCAGGATCCAGAAGCCCCTATTGAACTTGGTTTTATCCTTTATGGTTAGGGGTCACAGGGTAGGGGGGTGCGTGGGAAGTCAGAGTGCCAGCAAGTTGGCCCACAGTGTACAAACATATTAATACTTGGATTGCTGAGAGGCTATCCCTGTGTGCCCTGGGTAGCTATCCCTTCTGGACATAGCTGAAGTCCAAGATTTCCAGTTCTTATAGCATCAACGTTTTCATCTTGATAGTAGAGTTGAAAATAGTCTCTGCTGTTGGAGATGTTGAAAGGACATAATAATTAATGTCCATCTTCCCCTAATTAAGAAATAAAGAAAACAAGTGAGCTGCAGTCAGGAGGGGTCTCTGTAAGTACCTGAGAATGATTAGATGGAAGGTGTGTCTCATATGAGTAGGTTAGTCTCCTGGATGGCCAAGATACGGACTGTGGACCCATACCCCCACACTGTCTCCATTGACGTCTCCAGCCTCATCTCATTACTTGCTGAGCATTCCAACTACACTGTGCTCTGTATCCATTTTTAACCATGCCCAGTCTTCTGACCACCCTATGCCTTTGCCTACTGCTCTTTTGTTCTGGAATGTTCTGTCTTCTTTTTTTTCTGACTAACAACTCATTCTCACATATTAATATCTGGCTCACACATCTCCTTAAAAGCCTAGCTCTGTCTGTGAACATAAATTGGGGGCTTGGGTTGTACACTGAATCCTGAGGCCACAGGAAGCCAGCAGGCTATAACTTGATGCAGTTGGCCTCCATAGGAAGTCAGACAGCAAGACTATACTATTCTATACTATTCTATACAGCCCTCTGCATGTACCAACAGAAGCCAGGAAAAGGGCTTCTGTGAGGTCCTCCACCTGTGAGGCTCTTTTATGCCTCATCTTTCAATGCTCGTTTCTTCTCTGAGCCCCATGTTGCTTTCTTCTTTAAAAAAGTGTGGTTCCTATTTAGTAACATAATGTCCACACCCGGGGGAGCAGGCATTTGTTAACCATGCACCACTTCAAGCGCTATCTTTGGTAACAGAATTCCTAGACCTAAGGATCTTGTTTCCCAGAGAGGGCCTGTTCATCCTCTGCTGTTAGCAAATCCGATAACCACTTGAAACAAGCTCCCACTTAAGTCTATAGGTAAGCTACTAAAATCCAAGGTGCTGACAGATGAAGATAGCACAGTATTATTCAGCATGGTTTGGAGTCAGCCTGAAATAACATGAGGGTTGTGGTTGTTATTACTATATTATTGTACATTATTATTAGATGATATTAGTAATATTATCACTATATTATTATTATTGCTACAGCTGATGAACTCCTGAAATGTCAATGGACTTATTAAACTGTAGATTCATTTCTTGCTCATGAGACATCTGATATAGGCCAAGAAGTCCTCCATCTGTCTCCCTTGTTCATGTAGCCTCCATGGTCATCTGCATAGGAAAGTAGAGGAGATAAAGGAGGCATGCCAGCTCCTAACTGCCTTTGTCTAGAAGGGACATCTTGATCTCTTTTCTCTGAGTCTATTGGCCAAAATGGGTCAAAAGACTCAACCTGATTTTTGGGCGGATGGGAAATACATGGTAGCCCTGGATGAGTCTGTGATTAATACCATCTCTGCTATAATTAATGCAGTGGAGATGAAGATATTTGCCTCTCAGCTCATTTACAAGAAAGGTTTAGGAACAATGAGACACCTAGAGAAAAGATTCACAAGAATGGCTCAGTGAAATTATGGGGCTTTGCAAATACTCAGCAAAATGGGTATCATAAGAGTGGCCAGCTCCGTGGAGCTGTTTAGAGGCTTGCATAGTAAAGATGGCGGTACAAAGGAGCTGGCTGGCTCACTGCTCGTTCTATAACCATGGAGTTGGTCTGCAGCTCTTTACCTAGCTCTTTGGCTCAGTGCCAGTGAGCAATGCCCCCCAGTATGGTTCTTTTCTGTTCTTTTATTTGAGTCTTCCTGTAGCAAGTACATTAAATTCTCTGTCTGTCTATCTGTCTCTGTCTGTCTCTCTGTGTCTGTGTCTGTCTGTTTAGCTCTTTCTCTCACTCTCACTCTCTCTCTCTCTCTGTGTGTATATGTGTGTGTTTGTGTGTGTATGTGTATGTGTGTGTGTATGTGTATATGTGTGTGTGTGTATGTGTGTGTGTGTGTGTGTATGCTTGTACCTGTGCACTTGAAGAGGCCAGTGGAAAATGTTAGGTTTCTGTTCTGTCACTTAGTCTTTTGAGCAAGGTCTATCACTGAACCTAGAACTAGGCTTGTTGAGGCAGCAAGCCCCTGTGATCTTCCCATCTCTGCCCAACACAACACAACTCCGGTGTTGTGTAGTTCCAACAGGCCAGTGGGAGCCACACATAGCTTTTTAAGATGGGTGCTGGAATCCAAATTCAGATAAGCATTCTTACCTGTTGAGATCTCTCTCTGGCTCCTGAGTTATCCCTCTTAATTCTCGGTTTTTTATCTGTGAACGGGTGGAAAGGGTGCTGACAGTACTCATCACATAAGACTGTTGTGGAGACTTGTAGAGAAGCTGTTCAAAGCACTAGCAATGCAGTTATACGACATTAATCCAAAAACACTAGGTAATGATATTGAAATGAGAGGATCGGGTATCTTATAGGAGAGAATAATGGTCAGCAGCAAGAGAAAAAGAATCAAACAGCACCCAGCAGTGGCAGCACTCACCTTTAATCCCTGCACTGGGGAGGCAGAGGCAGGTGGATCTCAGGCCAGCCTGGTCTACAGAGTGAATTCCAGGACAGCCAGGGCTACACAGAGAAACCCTGTCTCAAAAAGGGGGGGAGAGGGGGAAAGGGAGAAGAGGGAGGAGGAAGAAGAGTAGTAGTGGTGGTGATGGTGGTGATGATGATGGTAGTGGTCGTGGAGGAGGAAGAAGAGGAAGAGGAGAAGGAGGAGGAGGAGGAAGATGACTCAAACAGCAACATAGATGAATCTTAAAAATTCTATCTTGTGCAAAAGATGCCATATGCAAATAATCCCACTTAGATGAAATCTAGAAAAGATAACTCAATTTACAGTAACCAAAAGTAGATTAGTGGTTTGGGGAGGCTTCAGTTATATGGGACATATAAGAATTAGGGATGGAGTGGTTGACCGAAATATTCTATATATTGATGACTATAATGACAATGAGTATACCTGATTGTCAACAGTCATGGACCTAAGCACTTAAAATCAATTCTGGGGGGTGGGGGGTGGGAAGAGGGCTTAGTCTGTACAGTGCTTACTTTGGCAACCATGGATTTCATCACCAGAACTGTCATAAAAAAACCTGAGTGTGGTGGCACACACTTGTAATCCCAGAACTGAAGAGATGGAGACAAGCAGATTCCTGAGGCTTGCTGGCCAGCCAGCTTAGTCTACTTGGTGAACTGCAAGCCAGTGAGAGACTGTCTCAGAATACAATGGGCAGCATTCCTGAGGAATGACATCTGAAGTTGTCCTCGGGTCTCCATTTGCACATGTACAAAAGTTCACATGGACCTCCATACACATGGACTACACATGTGCACTCACATACACATACATCAATGCTTCTATTTCATGTAAATTATATGTGAAAAAGGACACTTAATTAACAAATAGAAACAAAGAACAAAAATAAGAAAATGAGTATGTTGGACCAGGCAAATTGTAATTCTGATTTTGAAAAATGGTCAGAGATGCCCCTAACCTTTCTATCAATAGCACATCCTGTTCTGGAGCCCTTTTCTCTGGTCCGTTTCCTCTGGGCATCTGCTACAACTGTGCACATCCTGGTCCCTGTTTCCTGCCATTGAGCCAGCCAGCTTAACCTCTCTGCTTTGTCAGTAAACCCAGGGATTGATGAGCAGGAGGGGTGCAAGATTCCAGACATGAGTGGGAGCCCCATATATTACCTCACAGTGTAATGCAAATGTTGGCATACACACCCTAAGATGGAAGGAATGATGACCCCTCTGTCTTTGGGGGGCCAGTGACTATGATTCATGAGTTAGTGTGGGAGGTGGTAGGGCTGTCAGCTGATGGTGATGCATCAGTCCTCAAATCCTTTACTGTAAACTAGCATGATGAGAATAAAACACCTCTCTCCCTGCCCAAGTTAAGACACTTGCCCAAAGTCTCTTCACTAGAACTGGCAGAGCTAAGATTTGAACCCTGTCCATCTGGCATGAACCAACAGAAAGCACATGCCTCATACCCTTGCATGTCCAGCTCACAAAGAGCAAGCAACCAGAAGCAAGTACCCCTGGAAACATATCCACAGAGCCCCATAGCAGCAGTGGAAGCAGCTGGGGTAGCCTTCCCCTTACTTTTGTCTCAAAGAAATATAAATCATACCAGGAGTCCCAGATCCAAGGAAGTCTAGGAATGTCAGCTTTTCCTAGACCTTTCAGGGAGATAGGTACCATACAGGTAGAGCAGAATGGATAGAGAAGATCTTGTCTACCTTGAGAAGCAGTGCTAGATTGGGAGGAATGAAAGGAAGGGAAGGGTGTTTGGACTCTGGATAACTAACTGGTAGGCACCAGTAGAAGCATCTTTAAATAAAGATTTCTCTCAAGACATATGGGAAGGGTCTCATAGGATCCAGGGGCACCAGTCAGTCCAGGAATAGCCTGGAACCAGGAAGTGCTGCTGACACACTTTTATATCACTAATTTCCATCCCTTCCTGGCATATGCTCTGTGTTTCTATTTCCCTACTGATAAGGTTCCTCTGCTTTTCAGATCCAGGCCGCCAGAAGCATGGATATCATTGTGTGGCCAGCTGCTCAGAATGCTAGAATGCCCATCAATCTGTCTGTCTGACTTGTTCTCTTTCTTCCCATCAATCATAAATTTTAAGGAAAGAGGCCTGGCTGGTGTTGGACCAGCAATCCTTCCCCACCTGTTGTGTGTGTGAAGAAAAGGGATCTGCCACCTTGCTTTGCTATGTGTCCTTTGCACTAGAGATGAGTCTAAGTGGCTAAGATAATATGCAAAGGGATTGCTGGCCAAAAGGCTGAGAACCCTACCCAAGACAAATCCCACGTACATATATAGCCATGCATATTGTTAACTAGCTTAATCTGGGCTCAGGAATTTTCAAATTGCTCCCACATGCAGAGATGCCTCCAAGTTGCTGTCACTCAGACATCAGATGAAGGATTGCATCTGTTCACCCAGATCAGGCCATTTAAGGCAGCAGTCCCAGCCTCTCTCTACACCTACCAGCCATGGTAGCAATGGTCCTACACAGTCTCCATTTATTGTTGAACCTTTTCTCACTCAGATGACATATCTTTATTATTTTGGCAATTCACTCAGTTCAACCTTGGCTCCTGGCCCTTTTGACTCATTACCAGTCCTTGGTTCTCTCTAGTCTTGGACAGATGTGGGTCCTAGTTTCTGATAATGCCTCCACATTTTCCAGAATGTTCTCGGGAAGTCCACTGCCCAGCACCTTTAAGCCCAGTCTCCAAATCCCACTGGTCATCCCCCTGGCAGGACCAATAGGGTGTGACCACATTGATGACTTCAACAGCATCCCATGGCTTTGGCCATTCCTTCTGTGCTGGACCAAGCTTTCAGGCTTTGGTTCAGCATTGTGTGAGTTTAGGCTCCTTACCAAGCCCTCCACCAGGTGCCAGGACACAGAGATATATAGCTGTGAAACTATCGCCTGAAGAAAGCCACAGACATGGCAAAAGTTTAGCTGTAGCTGGGGAGCTTCCCATGCTAGACATTTAGTAGCAATCAAGAGCCAGCTACCAGAGGCCAGCCCGCCAAAGGAGAATGCACGACAGCCCAGAATGTCAAAGATAATTCTGGTCCTGGCATGGCAAGCTGCAAGATAAGAAGTCTTTGTTACTTCCTCCTCTGTGGGCACAATGAGGTATTCATGCAACTCCCCTCGGGACTCAGGAAGCATTTTAGGCCCAAGAAAGGCCCGTGCGTCATCATAATTGTGTAATATGGCTGTCCTCTTCCCATCCCACTCCCTTGACAAATCCTGGTCAGGCAAGATTAAGCTATATTGATGCTGCTGTTACTGTCCATCAAGCTTCCTTCATCAGTCTTTGGCTTTGACTTCCAAGGAGCTAACTGGGGCATCATTTATTCCCACTATCCTTTGACCCCCAGACACTATATTCAAGGACCCGCCAATTCCCCAAGGATCGCGGTGCAGATTGTTCCAGAGGACATTGTGGTAACAGGGAAAGACAGCCTTCCACGTTCAACTGAGACCCAGAGACAGTGTTAATTAATAGTGAGCCGAGCAATGGGAATAGTGAGTTTGAGCTAGTTACCAGCAGTGAAAGCTGGGGAATTTGTGTGACCTCTCTGAACCTTAGGGTTTTCTGCTTTGTCTTGATTGGGTTTGGTAGATAATTTAAGGAAATGACTTTATAGCATGGTGTCAGCAGAAGTGCTTGTGAATTCCATATTTATTGTGGAACTATTCACAATGGCCAGAAAATAGAACCAACCTAGATGTCTGCCAAGATGAATGGACAAAGAAAATGTGGTACATGTACAGAGCAGAATTTTTGTGCAGCTATAAAGAAACATGAAACCATGGCTGCAGGAAAATAATGCAACTGGAGATTATTATGTTAAATTAATTAGGCCAGACTTGGAGAGACAGATACTACACTTTCTTTTATGTGCAGGACCTAGATTTAAAATGTGTGTGTGTGTGTGTGTGTGTGTGTGTGTGTGTGGTGTGTGTTCACAAGGGAAATTAAGAAACTGTGAAGAGGGTCATAAAAGGGGCAGAAAATATCTTAAAGATGAGAAATGGGGAACACATGTAGGAGGCAGAAGTAAGGAGAAAGGGATGGAGAATTATCTGGGGGAAGGGATGTGGGAGAGGGCAGCAGGTGAGCAGAATGAATACATGCCTGGCCCTTGAAAGATGACTGTTAAGTGTGGCTTCCGTTTCCATCCTAAGCAAGTTGGCAACATAACATAGATGGATGCAGTCTCCACACTCAGGAAACTTACACTCATGAGTGAATAGTCTCACCTCTGTGAAATAGACTCATCCCTCAAAGATCAATCCCAAAGGATAGGCCACTGTGATCCCAACTTTATACGAAGGATTAGAAATGCAGGGCAATAGGTGACTCAGCCACAGACTCAGAACCTGGAAATGGGGCTAGGTACTACTTAGAATTGAACTGCATCTAGGGGTCCTTTCTCACCCTCTGCTTCATGCAATACAGCTAAGTGGGGAATCACCAGGAAGCAAGTGGTACGATAGGGCTGGATCGGGGCCAGGCAGATTTCACAGAGATGGTGACCATGAATACATCATTTTGTTTCCCCATCTGCAGAATGGCATGGATGGTATATGCACCCCCGGCTCCAGAGGGGCTGTGCAGATTTAGTTAGCAAGTGTCATCAAAGGCTGCAGTGGGCTGGGTACTGTCTTATGTGGTACAGTGAACCCTCAAGCAAGACTATGGTCTGGTCCAGTGGGAGAGTGGGATCTCATCGGAAGTTCATCCCAAACAGCTTTGCCATTGTGTTAAGAGAGTGGAAAGGTTTGCAGATAAACAGGAACTTAATATAAGTGAAGAAACACAGTAATAATTATAGCAAAGACAGTTGATATGTATAAAGGATTTTTCTCCATGAAGGTTCTAAGTAGGCCCACTTTACAAATGAGAAAGCTGAGCCCCAGCAAGGCTGTTACTTAATAGTGAGTGGAGCATGGAAACTAGGTGCTGTGACTCCTAGTTCTAAATGTCATCCCCCAAATGACCAGTCTCTAGTTTCTTATATCTCAGAAATATATGTATAGACATCTGGAAACCTTGTCAAGGGCTTTATCATTGGCTCTGGAGTGTTTAACTCATGAAACCCCATCCTTTTTCTTGAATCTGCAGCTTAGATGTCAAGCCAGAGGCTCAACTTCACACTGGAGAGCAGAGTGCTGTGACATTTGCTGGCAAGCTTCTTCTACCCCACCCCCAGACCCTGCCTTGGAAGCTACCTCACCACCAGGCTTTGCATCACTGTTGGCCAAGCCTAGAGCCTGAGTTGTGTCTTGAATCTAAAAGCCCAGCCACAGGCTTTAATGAAGCTTTCTTTCTGAGAATCTCAAGTGGACATTACCTCACTTGTCCTCTGTCAATGTCCCCAGAAAACTGACTGGCAGCCTCATCCAAGATCTATAGATTGTGGGGCTGGAGATGGCCAGAATCAGGAAATGACTCTTTCAAGGTCACCCAGGAAAGTTATGTGTAGATATGCTTCCATATTTCCTGAATCCCAAACCCCAAAATGTCATCTGAAGCATTAATAGGCAAAAACTAATCACAAAATGACTAGTTGCAGAGATGAGAGGCATTTGTTTGCAATCTGGTCTAAACTCTATACACCTTGCATGGAGCTCTGTGTATTCTCACTGAGCACATGCATACATATACACACAATGAGTATGTATGCCTGTGTCCATTCACATGAGTGCATGTGATTGTGGAGGCCCAAGGACAACCTTGGCTCTTGGACCTCAAGAGCTGCCCACAGTGTTTTTGCTTTTCCCAGCCTGTTTTCTTGAGACAAGGTCTCTCACTACCTAGAACTCTAGGATGGCTGGCCAAAGAGCTCCTGAGATCTGCCAATCTCCACTCTCCGGTGCTGGGATCACATGTGGACTGCTACAGCCAACTTTTCTTTGTAATATGAGTTCTCGGGTTGAACTAACATCCTAGCAATTGACCCCCAGCCCTCACTGAACTCAATTTACTGATAACTCTCCTCATGCCAGAGTCTGAGCTAGGCACTAGGAAGAACAAAATAGATGAGGCAGATGTGGTCTTTACTGCTCTGGAGATCACAGGCAAGTAGGAAAGACAGACAGACAGCTGAGGACACACTCAGTGGGGTAGGGGTATAAAGCAAGGAGTTCTGTGACTAGAGGGGAGGAGTCAGACAGGGCTGTTTCTGGAAGGCGATGGTGGCACATGAACAGTGAAGGGAGTCTCCTGAGGAAAGAGAAGGAGCCCTGCTGCAGGTGGAGATACTGCCTTCAGGGTTAAAGTGTCCCCTAGTGGCCGTATGTGGTCACCTTTGGCATGAATAGGAAATGGTAGAACCTTTAAACAGAGATCTAGTAGAAGGAAGTGATGTCTCTCTAAGGGTATGCCCTGGAAGGACATAGTGCAATGCTAGTTCCTTCCTCTCTTTCACACCCTTGTTCTACCATGTTTTTCTCAGTGTGATGATCTTTTCACCTCAGGCCCAAATGCCCTGGACCAACTAGCCATGCACTGAGACCTCTGAAATTAAGTCAGCTATCTGTTGTGCTTTCTGTTGGTCCCCTCAAGTGTGTTTTCACAGTGATGGAAAGCTGTGACACCCTGCCTGGGCACTCAACGGGAGTAGTCAAGAAGCCAAAACACAGCAAAAGGAGAGTGGCATTCAGGTAGCTAGTGGGTCATGTAGAGGGAAGATGATAAGACACTGGGGTCTGTACTGGTTTTCTATTCCATCTTATAGCTGAGTATGGCTGCACATGACAATGCCCATGGATCACAGCAAATCACTGAGGGTCTGCAGGCTACTAACCCGAATCGATTAGCAAACCCATAATTTAAGGGTAAATGTGTATAAACCAAACTCATATCATTGTCTAAAGCTAACATTGGATCCACAATTAACACTTGAACCAGAATACTGTTAGCTCTTCATCTCCAATCAGGATAGGGGGCCATAGTCTGGGGAGGTAGTTGGTTAAGTGATCCCCCACAACTCTTGTGAAAAATAGCTGTTTGGGGTGGCATGTTTATAATAGGAGCACTGGAGAGGCAGAAACAGGTGGCCCTGGGGCTAATTGGCTACATAGTCTCACCTACTTGGTGGGTTCCAGGCCGAAGAGAGACCCTGTCTCAAATAAAAGAAAGCAGATGGCACCTAAGGAACAATATTCCAATACCCAAAGTTGTCCTCTGGCCTCAACTTGTGACACCATGTCCACACATGTAACTGCATTTACACAAATACCCATACATGTATATATGTACACATGTGCACACACACACACACACACCACACACAGGGCGGGGGAGGGGAGAGGGCGGAGATTGAATCAAGATGAAATTAATGCCTATCTGTTGATGGGCAAAAATGAAAAAGAATCAGTTGAAGTTGGGGAACCCCAGCCTCTGTATGTGTGTGAACCTTCCTCACTTTGAAATACATGGGAAGCTACCGCACACCAAGGTGTCTGCTCAGTATGTATGAATGTGATAGAAATAAGTCAAGGTCAGTGTCTGATGGGACCTGACTAGAACCACATAATGCAGCCAACTCACAGTAGGTTCAGCTGAGCCAATGAGAGGAAATATATCCAAGGTGTGCACTCAGTAAATAGAAGCCACCATTCTGTCTGAGGCAATGTCACTGTAAGGGTATTAGACAAGATGACATAATACCAATGTGCTATGACTACAAAAACAATTATTACCTATCCAGAGAGAGCCGGTGCATTGCCTTCATACATGGTCTAAGCCTTTATCATTATCAACCATGCTATGATTGCTAAAAGTAGTCATTTCTATGGACTACAGCCTGCATGCAGGATGCACTATTAAACTCTACTAATGTCCACAGTAATATTACAGGGTGGTCTTATCACCCACAGTCTGTAGAAGGAGAAGGAAGGAACCAAGGCTTTAAATGTAGTAGTCGCCCAAGGTTACTCTTCAAGTGAATGGAGAAGCAGGAATTCCAGGGACATTCAACACATTGCCCCACTGCAGCACTGCTAAAATGGATTATGCTCCACATGCTCACTGAATATATGCAGGTTATAAATCCAGTCTTGTCTCTCCCACTCAGGAAAATAGATTGGATTATTAGTCAGCAAGAGTGATGTCATCAGGGTGACCTTGATCCCACTCTCATTCATTAAAAGAGGAAGTGTTTGTAAAAACATCAATACATAAGTGCATTCTCTCCATGTGTCTCTCTATGTGTCTTTGTCTCTCTGTCTTTCTCTTCTCTTTTATCACTCTTTTTGTTTTACTGAATCAAGTTCTCACACTGTAGCCCAGGGCCTTGAACTTATGGCAGCACACCTTAACTACATGTGTAAGCCACCATGCTCAGCTAGCATCCTTAACAATGCAATGACTATTGGCTTGAAAGTTCCCAAATTTGGTAGTAGGATCTCATTCTACACTCCACATATATTACTTAGTTGTTTTGTAAGATTCCTCCAAAGATGTCCCCACAAAGAAGTTGTGATGGTTAATTTTAATTGTCAGTCTTGAATCATCTGAGAAGAGAGTCTCAGTGAGGAGTCTATGTCTAGATCACTAAGTCTAGATCAGGTTGGCCTCTGAGTGTATCTGTGGCAACTCTATTGATTATGTTCACTGATATGGAAAGAACTTGTGGGTGGCACCATACCCTAAGCTTGGGTCCTAGGTTGTGTAAGAGTTAAAAAGGTGAGCTGAGCATAAGCATGCATGGGTTAATTTTTTCTATATTCTTGATATTCTGGATATGATGTGACTAGCTGTTCTAAGTTCCTGTCATCTTGCTTTCCCATTATGGTGGACTATAATCTGGCATTGTGAGCTAAAATAAACACTTTCTTTCCTAAGTTGTTTTTTGTCAAGGCATTTTATCATGGTGACAGAAATGTAATGAGGACAGCAAACCATCAGTTGTAATTATGCCTGGCTGCCTGTCACTCCTTCCTCCTCACAGTCTTCCTTCTACTTCTTCATGTCCATCATCTACCTAGCTCTCTGAGGTCAGCTTCCTACCTAACTGCACTGTCTTCTGTCTCTAGGCTATGAGGTACTTCATTCATCCATGACTCATTCATTCATTTATTCTACTAATATTTATTGAGGATCTAATTTTTACTAGAGCCTGGAGAGAGAATGGTCAGCAAGCGTGTGTGATCCCTGTTCTTGTGTGGCCGATGTTCTAGCTGGGGATGCAGAAACATGAATTTAACAAGTAGGTTGCCAAATAAATTAGGAAGAAGATTCAGATGCAGACAGGAACTTTAAAGAAACAATGAAGGTTGTCTGAGTAGAAAGGCACCAAGGATGGGAAAACCCCACCCTACACCTCTTTACCCTATTTGGGGTTCACAGGTGTCCTCTGTCCTCTGTCGTTGGATCCCAGGCCACCATGCTCTGCATCCCTCCCCACTTCCTTTTTATGAGACTTTTCTCTGTGCCCAGTGAATGTTTTACAATATACAGATTGGCTAACTTTGTTGGGATCCAACTCTGACACCTGTTCTATCCACCACAGTGATCCCTAATGGGACTGAGCTTCAGTCTCCTGTTAGCTCACCTGTTTCTGTTATCTTTTACTCTATTCTGATGCTGTGTTTCCTGAGATCATCTCACAATTAAGCCACCTATATTTGTTCTCTTTGTGGACATCTGGGCAAAGGGAAAACATATATGCTCAGCCTAGCTGAGCAAGTGAGGCTTGTGCCCAAAGCCAAATTATGTGAAGTCATTGCTGCAAAGGCCTAGAGGGCTTGCTTTTCACTGGATGCTGGGTACAGCCCATACCTTTGAAGCAGCTGGAGTCTAGGTGTAATGGGACCAGGGAGAGAGCCAGAGCTGATGAGTCCGTTCCCAGAGTTCAGAAAGGAGAGAGAGAATGGCAGATCAGCATCATTTTAAGTTTAGACAAAGCTTTCAAGGAACCTTTTCTTTCAGAGGTCCTCGGGGGACTTTGCAAATGTCTGTGTAACCATGGGGACTTGGAAGAGGCTGGTTCAGCTGGGACCAGGGTCTCTTAGGCACCCTAAAATAGCCCGATGCTTCTTGTCCTTTGAAAATGTCACTCAAAGATACCATTCTGTCCCTTCCGTCTTCTGTTTAATTAGGCACTCCCTCCCCCATGTAAAACCTAAATCTTCATCTCTAAAAGTGAGGATTGATTCAGATACATCTGATCGGGAGGGATGGAGCCATGATCTGTGTCAAACCAAAGTGCCAGGTGGTAGCTGCATCTCTCCTAGGTCCTATGTCATACATATTGATGCCATGACTACCCAAGTATGGTAGTGTGACAAAAATATGCCACATCTTATAGGTACAACACTCCAAGGGCAACATGGATCCAGAAAACATATCCTTTCCAAGTAACAATCTCACAAAGCATTTGTTCTGGAATTTGAGGGAGAGGTCTAATTTTTTTCCTGTTTCTGGGTAGCCATGACTTTTTATTCCTTAGGCAGAACAGTGTTCACCATCCCCATCTCACTTACCACCAACCTCTAACCCCAGGGTGAGCTCTGTGCCTGCTTAAGAGATGGCCCCAGAAGGCAGGCCTAACTGGAATCATGAAAGTTCTAGCCTAGGAAGTTGAAGAAGATCCTTCCTAGCAGCCCTGAATTAGGTTGTCAAGAGGACCTGTGTGTTATAGGCCCTATGCCTTGATAGAGGTTAACACACTCAGACCTGACCACTTTCTTGGACCTCTGCCTGCAGCAACCTGAGTGTAAAGAGTCAGAGGACGGTGCCCAGAACAAGGCTGGCTAGAGACTCTTGGGATCAAGGAAGAGAAAGATGCTGGTAGCCATCTCCACTTGTCTCCTGACTATGATGGTAGTAGCACAGTAGTCAAAGAGAGAGCAGGTCAGAGATTGTTCAAAACACACGGAGCTCCAGATAGCTGTTTGGATTTCTCTGTAGCAGATGCTCGATTCTGGCTCTGGTCTTCTCTCACAGAGGCATGGAGACAGTCCCAGGCCACTCAAGCTGAAATCTTCCACCCCTCTTTCTTTCTTCTTCATAGCCCTTAAATAGGTCACATGCAGAATATATGCAATCATCCGTGTGTTTGGAACAATCCCTGACCTGCCATCTTTGTCCATTGTGCTACCATCATCATGGCCAGGAGACAGATGGAGGTGGCTACCAACATCTTTCTCTTCCATTATCCCAAGTCTCTAGTCAGCCTTGCTCTGGGCACTGTCCCCTGTCTCAATTAGATATACTCTTGACCTACCCAGAGGGCTCTTTATAGAAAACACTTAATGTCAGCATCCAGATTAAAACCCTTGCGACTTTTGAGTGGGCCAGTATTTGTATTAATCCTCTTACATGGTTTTTGGGATGAATGGGGCCATCTGAGCTCATCTTATTCCACACTTCCTCATGCTCTCGTATGCTGACCATAGTGGCATCTGTTTCTCAAGCCAAGCTCATTTCTCATCACAAGGCCTTGGTTCTAGTTGTCTCTCACCTGGAACAGCCTCCCTTGGAAGTTCCCTCCTCAGAGACACTTCTTAGCCTCCCTGTCATAATTCATTCTCTACTTACCCATCACTCAGCACATCCACTGCCTCATAAATTTATCATCACCTGACACTGTCATGCTTAATTACTAGAATGGTAATAAGCACACAACACGTGTTTTTATGGCTCTATTCATAGTATCTCACCCATGAGGATGAAGATGGGAAGGTCCTACACATAAAAAAAACCTAATAAATATTTCTTTCTCAAAGCCATGAGGTTAACACATCATCTGGAACAAGTTAACCCTCCAGACGTCCATTTCCTCATTAGCACAATGGGAAATAATGAGCCGGGTTCATCCAAGCCTGTGTTCAAGAATTTCCATGGTTCTGATATCTTCTGAAACGGTACTCATAAGATTGCATCAGGATGGATGAGTGGATGATAGAGGGAGGGCAGGAAGGAAGGAGGAATAATGGAGGCAGGAACATATGAATGATGGAGGAAGGGATGCATGGATGGTGAAAGGGGGGAAAGAGGGATGATTGAAGGAAGGGAAGGCAAATGCAGCACTGGGGAAGAGATGAGCTGTGGAAGAAGGGAGGAAAGGCATTATGAAGGAGGAACTGATAGAGAGAAGGGTGCATGGGGAAATGCATTGAGGAGTGGATGGGAAGATGGGTTTGTGGGTTTTATTGAAGAAACCCAAGATAAGAAAAGTTAGCAGGAAGATGGGGGGTAGAGAAAGAGGGCAGATAGCTGTAGTGAGAATGTAGTTTTCCTACTCAAATTCTCCTACTGAAAGAGCACTACCATCTTCCCAGCCCACAAGACCACCATTGCCCATGGCAGTGCCTAGACATTGTTGTCAACAGAAGTAGCAATTCACTGGTCAAGAGCTCTATGGAGAAGATAAAAGGAGCCAGAGAGGAATGTGTTGACAAGGCCGGCATCCCTGTCTTCTCTAAGTATAAACGACGTTCTTGCTCCTACAGGTTCAAAGAGCAGTTCATTGTACAGGAAAAGTACAGCTAATGAGAAACAGGCTCCCTGGCTCCAGCCATAGCTAGGGAAGCCCAGGAGACAGAGGAACACCTCCTAGAACCTGACTGTGGGCATCTGCAAAGAGGGGCCATTTCCTCCCTTGCTCTGGGGCCAGTGCAACTCAGGGGAGAAGAAGCAGCCTGCTGAGAGGTAGACTTGGAGCCAAGACAGAGCCATTGATGGGCTGGGGCTTCTGGACTGGGAACTCATACGCTGAGATCTTTGGCCTGGAATCCAAGTCAAACACCAATAATGACAGCAGCTCTCTGACATTGGACTGTTGGGATGCCAGCTGTGGTAACATAGCAAGAAGACTGCTGGCTCTGGTTTATGGACTCTGGTCCTTGGTGTTCTCAGCTATCCAGATCCTGAGCTGGGGAAAGCCCAACACTGCTGTACATTACACAGTGAAAATAGCAGATTGGGGTCCTTAGACCTAGGCTGCAGCCTTGGTTCTGTGATGTATTCGGGAGAAGAGCAAGCAGATGCAGGATTATGGAAAACCCATCTGAGATCACAGAATAGTCATCCCTACTGATAGCATGAGGATGAAGGTGTGAGGTAGGGATAGGATCGGTATGTGTGTGTGTGTGTGAGTGAGTGTGTGTGTGTGTGTGTGTGATGCTATGATAACGTATATGTGTATATATGTTATCTGGGTGCCTTCAGGAAGTAATGAATGGGGACTAGCATGCAGCTAATCATGTGCATATTTTATTCAAGTCATTTCCTGTTCATCGATCCTTTCTTCAGCTGTGTCTAAATTAACATACACCTACTTGAGAGGATGCTTAAAATGCACTAGTGCATCTTTCGGTTTTAGAATTTCCAGCTGGCTTTTATTTTTTTAATCTGTGAAACTTTCCTATCTTTTCTCTCTTTGATCATACTCATTGGTTATCTTACAGTCTGTGACTGATAACAGCAATATGTGGATCACCTGTGAGTATTTTTATATTGTGCACTTTTCCTGTTTTGTTTAAGCCATTGAGTTTTATCTTATGGTGTAGTTGTTTGGCTATTTTTGGCCAGGTGCCTGCCTCAGATCCCATTAGTAGACATTCTCAGTTGAAAGAACGAATCTGTCCTTTGGCAGAGCACGGAGGGCAGAATGTTGATCCTTCTAAGAGAATGGTGGATCCAAGAGGCTAGTAGTCTTATTTGGTGGGTGTACTGGCTAATTTTGTGTATCAACTTGACACAAGCTGGAGTTATCACAGAGAAAGGACCTTTAGTTGAGAAAATGCCTCTATGAGATCCAGGTGTAAGGCATTTTCTCAATTAGTGAACAAGGGCAGAGGGCCCCTTGTGGGTGGTACCATATGTGGGCTGGTAGTCTTGGGTTCTATAAGAAAGCAGGCTGAGCAAGCCAGGAGAAGCAAGCAAGCAAGAAGGCCAGTAAGCAGCACTCCTCCATGGCCTCTGCATTAGCTCCTTCTCCTTGACCTGCTTGAGTTCCAGTCCTGACTTCCTTTCATGATGAACAGCAGCATGGAAGCATAAGCTCCATAAACCCTTTCCTCCCCAACTTGCATCTTGGTCATGATGTTTGTGTAGGAATAGAAACCCTGACTAAGACAGTGGGGAAGAATCTGGGGGTGACTTTGATAGCAAGAGGAGAGCAGCAAAAAGCAAAAGAGGGTAGAGACAAGGATGTGTATTGATTGCCTACAGCCAGACAGGACATCTGGCAGCCCAATGCCTTCCATTCTGCCCCACTGCAGCTGGAAAAGACATTCAGGCTACAAAAAATGAACACTGTGAGTCTCATGCCAAGACGGCTGAGGAAACAACAGGAATGAGTTGCCTCAGATCTCTGTCTGAGCTTGGTGTGAGCAGTTCTGGAACAGCTACATTGAGCCACCTTAGTAAACACCATGAGTGCTCACAGATCCACACATTGCCTGCATCCACAAACAGGAGAGTCAATGATGAAACCACTGGAGGGCTCCACGAGAAGTGAAATTCACAAAAGCTTTGATTTCAACTCCGTTCTCCAGTGGAGGGCGTTCAACAGGCCTTGTCAATCAGATTCCAAACATCTGTCTTTATTGCCAAGAATCCTTCACCTCTGTCCCTACTCCCTGACTTGACTACACCTGTGAGTTTCAGATGGTTCCAAGGTAGATGTTCTCAAGTAGAATGAGCTCTCTCTGCCAAGACTTTGTCTTGCCAGCTACATCCTGAGTCCTAGACTCAGGATGGTCCAGGTCTGACATCACCCTTAGTGCCCCTCTGCTATCTCCAGGATAGAGCACCACTTCAGAGGCTGTGACTGCCAGATCTGGTCTCACCCCTTCTGGGTACGTCTGCTAACATGGCAGAAATTGAAGCCCCATCCCCATCCCAGCACACGCATAGACCTTGTCTTGGGCCTCATTACACAGGTCTGACAATCCTAAGCGGTCTGCAGGGGGAGTTTTCATTGGTGTGATAAAGCACCCAATCAAAGCAACTTAAAGGAGAAAGGATTTCTTTTCAGTTGATGGCTTAAGAGGGTACACTTCATAGTGGCAGAGAAAGCAAGGTGGAGTTTATGGCGTGTGTGTGTATGGGGGGGGGTATGACTCAGTCAGACTCCTTCTCCTTTCACAGGACTAGAAAGCTAAGAGCTGGGGAAGGCAGACAGCAGTGATATGGAGCCAACCTATTTGCACTAACCAGGACTCACCTCCTAAAGGACCGGCAACCTCCTAAAACAGCACCATCATGTTGGACCAAGTATTCAGATATATGAGCCTAAGGAGGGACATTTCATATTCAAACCATAATGGGAAAGGTGGGTGATGTTAAGCTCTGGACACAAAGGGTTTCCACCCTTTATCTACCAGGAACGTCAAGGGATTTTTAAAAAGGGTTCTCTCTTGTTAAGACTTGTCTTGGCCCCAAAGTAGGCAGGAGTAGAACATTGTGAGTCTAGAGTTGGATCAAGCTGAGTTTACATTCTAGTCTGCTACCTGCTAGCTCAGCAAATTTCAGCATCACAACATCAGTATCTTCCCTAGTTGAGTCTATTAGCACAAAGCTTATATCAGGAGTAGACAACTTGATACATGTCAGTTTCTTGGGACCCTGCTCATAACAGTATGACTTAAACTTGTAGGGCTATGCAACCCACAGCCTTCAGGCCACAAGCACACCCCAAGATAGCTATGATGAGGCCCAACACAAAACTGGAAATTTACTTAAGACACTAGAAGAGCTGGTTGGCTGTTTTTAATACCTTGGCTGTGCCATTCTCAAGCATGAAGTTCATAGATGACAGTATATACAAGGGTAGCCAAAAAAGTTAGACACCCATGGAAGCAATATGTTTTAATGTGAAGTAGAGAAAGGTGAACTTGTGATTGTTAACATCAACTGTCAGCTTGATTTGGTGGAGGAAAACTAAGAGCACTAATGAGATCCATTTTTGATGATATCTATGAAAGCATCTCTAGAGAGGTCTAATTGAGAAGGGAAGACCTACCCTGAATATAAGAGCACCACCCCAGGGGTTGGGGTCCCAGGTTAAATGAAAAGAGAAAAAAAGAGAAAACCAATTAAATATCAGCCTTCATCTTTCTCTGATCCCTGACTTTGGATGCAATGTGATCAATTGCCTCCTGTCCCCCATACCACATCTTCCTTGATATGATGGACTGTATCCTTTTGAACTGTGAGCCAAAATAAACCCTTCCTTCTTCCATGGATTGTGGAAAGAATTTTGTTAAAGTGACAAGAAAAGAAACTAATACATATGTAAACAGTGATCAATAAATAATAGCAAAAAAAAAAAAAGTGGATGCTTCATCCCACATGGTGATGATGGGCGTGTAACCATGTGGCATAACTGTTCACTAAAAATAGTCAAAGTAGTACATTTTAGGTCATACAGGCATTACCACCACAAAAGGAAGCATCTTTTATTGCTTTTAGATAAGGTACCTCAGCTGTTCATGGGAACAGGTTAAAGGGTAAAGGTTAAAGGTTGCTAGGTAGCAGGAGCAAGAGTATAGTTCTTGTTCAATGTTAGACTCCAGCAACTTCTCTTACCCAAAAGAATTAAACTCTGAAGTCCTCAAGAGGTACCACCCAGGAATATGGTTCTGTGGTTGGAGCCCCTGGGATGTCACACAGGCGAGTGAATGGGTATGTGCCCAATTTCAGAGACCTGAACACAGGGACATGGGCCTGAAGGAGCAGGCATGAGGAGGTGAGGCAACTGAGCAGGGAGTTTTTCTCTGTGGAGAGAACACTCTGGTTGCCCCAGGAAAGTCCTGAAGGAAACGAAGATGCCCATGCAATGTCCAGGTCTGTGCTCGGGATCTACCCATGTACAGTAGCCTTTTCTGCCTTCTGATTCTCTCCAAAAGCTCAGATGCTTTCCCCTGCTCCAAGGCTCAGCCAACAGCTATCTCCTGAAGAGGGCTTTCCCTACAGCTACAGCCCTTCTGAGGCCCAGTCCCTGTGTGAGAATCATAGTCTTTCCTTCTCTGGTTCTGGTTCATGTGTCAGTCACCCTGTCCTTTAGAGGTAGGAGCTGTGTCATTTCTTCTTTGTATTGCTTTCCTTGCTCTCTGGCCCTAATTATGCAAACCACATTCTCACTGTTTTAATGAACATCAATGTTTTAGAAGAAAAAAGTGCAACTGTTCCTAAAGTGATTTCCCATGATGCATCAGTCCCATAGGATAAAAGAAGATGATTAGGAGGAGAGGGGGTCCTGTGGTCTAAGACCCTTGAGAAGAACTGAGCTAAATAAAGCTAAGCTGGTTACTATAGGGCACGTGGAGACTATGACACACAACAGTACTTTACCAGAAGGCTGGGATAGCTCAGTGATGTAACTTTGGTAACTTGAATTCAACTGTGGTAGGAATATTTATATCAGGGAAAGCAGCACATGCTACAGAACTGGAGCTTTATTTTTGTGTTTTCAGAGAGCTGGTTAACTCACTCGTCATTGAACACTAACTCAAGAAGAGAGTATGGCCTCAAGATTTTCCTAATGTATTCAACCATAAAATCCCTTTAAATTTCATCTTGTGGGAAACATCCTGGGCAAGGAAGTCATGTTCTGTGGAAAATACTTCGGGAAATGTTGTTCTCTGCGATGATACTTTAATGAATACCATGGAAGATAAGTAAGAGGGATGAATAGTAACGGGGCATCTACCAAGCCCTGCACATGATGGTGGGTGCCTTATGTTTACTGCTGTATGCAGTTCTCCCAGTACCAGAATAGGCACAGGTATGATCACACTTTACAAATGAGGGGAAAAAAGATGAAAGAAATTTCCCCACTACAGCTAGCCCAAAGCCTATTCCCACCAGAGATTACAATGTCTACTGGGTGGTTTGGACATCAAGATTTTAGTGATGCTTTCAGAATGGTTTGTCAAACAAATTGGCAGATAGGCTATGAGCTAGTCTTATAATCCAATTATCTAGAGTTGCCCAAGATTCAATAGAAAAACAGGAACTGAACGTTCCAGTTGGTCCATGATCCTGTCTTTTCTCTTTATGTATATGATTCCATATACTGAGAGTCATGCATAAACCATATTTTTTAATCTCTTGAACACCTTTAAAAATGCCAATCTTTGACGCCCCCCTGCTTCATTTCTAAAAGGCAGTTATAACCCCAGACACTGACAGTTACATGGAAGAGCCCTAAGAAATCATTCAAACTTTTTTTTTTTTATTTTACCTGCAGAGAGACTGAGATCCACATAGGGAAATGATCGCTTTAGAGTCCTGTAAGACTCTGGGCCTTGACTCCTGTACAACACTATTTTCAATTATCACAAAGATCTTTAGCCCTCACGATCTTAAGAAGGTGATTTTAACTGAAATCCAAACCATTTCTGGATAACCAGGGCTTAGTTGCTTTCCACTAAGACCAGGCTTATCAGCTCATGGCCTTTGAGAAAAGATGTTCGATATTGCAGGGACAGGGCTGTGTGGTTCTGTGTTCCTTATGCTCATCATACAGATACTTCTGCTCCAGTCCCAAACAACTGGGTCCTAGGAATGTTACCACTACAGAGATGATCTAGTAACCTCTTCTCCCCTCTGGTGAAGTTTCCTTTGGTGTTGATGCTGACTTTGATGCTCCCTAGAATATGTCTTCTGGAATATATTAGAAATTCTGAATTGCTCAGCCGTCTGGGCAATGACGGTCAAAATAACCTAGTAGCAGGGTTTAAGTGATGCTATGTTATGCCCTGGTCCTCTCATCCAAGGCAGACTGGCCAGCCATGCACTGGCGGGCAATGGCCAACCTGCTTTCATCTCATGGAGCTCTGACTCAGAGCTCCACCATCTCTCCACCCAGCTCACTAGGTTCCCACTGGCGGGTCACTACCACGCCAGCCCCATGCTTCAATACCCCCATGGCCTCTGTGGTGCACATCAGGCAACCCCACACTTTGATGCTGTACCTTTCTCTCTGGAACCCAGACGAGCCTCCATGTGAAGGAAAACGCAACACAAACTTAGTTCAGAAACAATGATAACTCAGTCTCTGGGTGCATCAACTGAAACCTAATCTTGTAAACCTTATCAAAGTCTGATTTCTATAGTGGTGAATCCTTGCAGATCCGCCATGATACCAAGAGACTTTACTAGCTACATCTTACCTATCTGTTGTCCCCATTCCAAAAGGCACCTCTCTCTCTCCTCTTTCTCTATTCTCCTCTCCAACCCAGAAGTCTCTCCTACACACCCAGAGATTGGCTCTTTTATTCATTGGGTTATAGGTTCACAAGAAGTCACAGGTGTAACTCACTCCTTATCTAAAGCCCCTCACAGGAGGGCAAAATTAGCAGAATACCAACAGCCCCAGGGCTATCCACAACAATACTGAACCTGGCATTGGAGGGTGGGAAGCAATGGCTCAGTAGGTAAATTCTTTCTGCCTAAGCATGAAGACCCAACTCAACACTCATGCAAAAAGCCAGCTGCATCAGTGTGTACCTGCAATCCCAGAGCTTGGAAAACAGAGAGAGGATCCCATGGTCTCACTTGCTGAGCCATGTAGCCAGATAGGTGGGCTCCAAGCTCAATGAGAGACCTTTTCTCATAAAATAAGATGGAAAGCAATTGAAGAAGACACCAATATGGACTTCTGGCTTCCATGTGCACATGCTGTGTGTGCATATGCAAGCACACAAACACACACACACACACACACACACACACACACACACACACGAGCACGTGTGCGCGCACGAAACAAGACAAGTAACAGGGATGAAGTACCATGATGCTGTGCTGTTCTTAAAGCAAGAAAGTATTTAATTTAGGTCAACTTTAAAGCCTGTAAAATATTTTGTATAACGTATTCCATTTTATTCTTAAGTATATAATTTTTTACCTACTCTTGATGATTTGACTATGAAATTCTCTAGTGAGTAAATGGCTGAGTTAACTTGATGTACACATTAGGGACTGTAGGTAAATTAAGAATTGGGGTGATCTGTTGGAGCGGCTGATTTTAATATTTAAAATACCTCATTCACTTGTTGTTCCCTCATTCATTCAATAAGTGACCCTGAGTATTCTGGATTTTTTTTGGCTGTGGAGATAGATCAAGATACCGTTTCTAAAGATAGTGAAAATTAAAATGATTTCAGGAGTGTGGGAAAGTCATTATGTAAGAGCAAACAAGCAAAGGAATAAGGAGCCACTTAGGAGACATGTGTTGAAAGATGAGCAGGTGAGAATGATAGAAGTCCAGCCTGGGAAATATTTTAAAATTACATTACAGATTTCCCTTGGCTGCAGACAAAACAAAAGGTCGCACATTAGGGACACAGTAGCCAACATGAATGAAGGCCCAGAGATGGCTTAACTCAAGGATGCTGAGAAGGCTAGGAGGAGGTGTGGGCTGAAGCTGAGTTAGAAAGGAACAAAAGAGATGACATTGGATAGAGCTGCAGAGGACAAGCCCCTCATGAAATCTGATTTCCTGGTTCAACTGTAGCACAAACCAACATGTGATCTTGTTAGCCAAGGAGCTTACAAGTAAACACTGGCAAACCATAGAAAGTCCCCAAGCCCCCTATGCTGCAGCAAAGGTCTTCCCTGTCATGAGTTTACTGATTCAGTTGCCACTGTTGTGGTAAATGCCTTAGGAAACATATGGTTTGGTTTGGTTCACAATTTCAAAGGTTTCAAGTACAGCATTACCTGGCCCCCATTGCTTTGGGTCTAAGGCGTAGGCAAAGTCATAGAAGAAAATGTGAAACAAAGCAAGGTGCTCACCCCGAGGCAGCCAAGAAATAGAGAGACATTCGGGGAAAAGGAACACATGACAAAATATAGTCCCCGAAGCATGCCCTCCATTTAAGCCCACCACATTACCTTTCTACCATACGACAGCTTGCACTGGATTATTACTCTGTCAGAGAGGACCTGTCCATTGAGGATGACTCCATCATTGGATTGATTCAGATGAGCCCCAAGGACCATAATGAGCCTATCAGTTGGCAGCCAAGTCTCCAAGAGTAATCTCAGATGCAAGCAATAATATTTCAGACGTGAGGAAAACACCCACGAGACACTATTCCTGACACCAGAAGCACAGTAAGAAGGGCACACCAAAGTCGAGCAGGAGAGACTGCCACTCAAAATCTGTTACATGATATGAAACTGGTAAGGGCAGGCATGCCCTAGTTTTCTTGTCATAGTGACTAAATACCTGACAAGAGGCAGAGGAAGAATGGTTTCTTGGCTCTTGGCATGATGAAGATGGCAGAGTGGCAGCTAGGACACCAGCCATTGTGGCAGGACCTTGCTATATAACCTTGTACATCTCAGTGGATCAAGAAGCAGGGACCTAGGGTTGGAGGGGCTAGGTATAACCCCTCTATTACACTACTGTCCTATATCATCTACCATATAGGACCCATGTACAAAAGGTTCTACAACCTCCAAAAACAGTGCCATCATCAGCAAACCAAGTGCGCAAGCATGTAAGGTGTGGTAGCATTTCACATTTAATAACAGTACATCTACAGTGAAAATAAATCAGCATAAAGCTAGGGATAAGGGTGAACAAGAGGCAGGGAGAGTTAGCAGCTGCATCATCAAAGACAATCAAGGTAGAGTTCTCTATGCTGCTGCTAAAACATAAATGACAAAAAGCCACCTGGGTGTTAAAATGGTAGTAAGTTCCTGGCAGAGGAAAGACCCTGGCCCAATGCCTTGACTGAGGCATGGGGATGACATCGTACCCACTCAACTGCAAACATCTGGATGAGGTTGTCAGACTAGTGTTAAAAAAGTCAGTAGGACCCGGAAGTAGAGGAGGGACCAAGATGGCAGCAGCTAGGTCAGGATGTTAGAGCAAGTGCTGTCAAAAAGAGGCATCTTTCCAAGCTGACTTTATGAAGAGCATGCAGCAGACACTCCATGAGAAGATCCTGTCTTCACCTGCTCCTGGCCCAGGATGGCCTCCTGAAAGCCAGAAACTTCAAGACAGTGTTCAAACTTGGCAGTGTTCAATATACACAAGCACCAACAGAAGGAAACAGGAAGCCAATTTGTGCCAGTCAGACTGGCTAGATCCCTTAAGTTCTGATCTACAGACTGATCCATTGGCAGGGACAACAGTGCCTGGCAGGATATCTGGGTGGATGGAACAGGCCTGCTAAGAACTAAGATTCTTTCAAATAACAGCAAGTAAGAGAGAAGAAGCATCGATAGTTATTAAGGACTGTCACACTAAAATCCAAAGAAAGAGAACAAGAAAACCCTCAGGTCTGTGTATGGTTCCTCACACCTGTAATCCCAGCACTACAAAGGCCAGAAGCAGGAGAATCTGAGGCAAGCCTGGTTACACATCTCAAAGCCAAAGCAAGCAAACAAACAAAACCCAACAGGGATGAGGAGATAACTTAGTGGTTAAAGAGTTTGTAATGCAAATCGCAAGAATGAGGGCCAGAGGTTGAACTGCCCAGAACCCACATAAATCATGGGTGGGTGTGGCAGCTCACCTGTAAATCCAGCACTCAGGAGGAGGAGATATAGGGTCCCAAGAGCTAACTGGCTAGCTGGATTAAGAATCAGAGGGATCTAGATTCAATTTAGAGACTCCACTTCAATGAACAAGGTCTTGAGGAGGTTCTGGGTTGAAACCTTCTAATGTCAACCTTAGGCCCCCCTGCACCAGTTGCCCATATGGACAAGGAGATGGGGAGAGGGTGGAAAAGAATAGAAGCCATGCGAAGGATAAGAATGTTGAAGGATCTTGTTTCTGCTTGAAGAAGACAGTTATCCCAAGTGCCTGATCCTCTCTCTGTCTCTAAATCTTGGCTTTCTCTTCCTTTCTTCTCTCCCATCTCTTTAGCTGGTGCTTGGCAGACTAAAGCTTCTCAGCCACACTATAGTTATGCAAATTTCAAATATAATTCCTGCTGCCGAGAAACAATTTCTCTGTTAGTAAAGCAAATTCTCAAAAGAAGAAATCTGATGGGCTGTAATCAAATCTTTGCATCCTGTTACTAAGCTACCTTCAGGCCAGGTATCAGACAAAACACAGCATGGAGCCTCTGCAGATCTCAGAGAGATCCTGGGAACACAGCAATCAAGGACTGTATGCAGTGTCCAACTTGTCTCAGCCTGCTCAGGAATTACCTAATTTTAAAGCTAAAACTGTCATGTCTGCAGACCCTGCTCCCTACTAAGCAAAGTAGGGCAGTCGGTTGCTCCATGTACTGTGGGTGGGACCCTTCTCTTTGAAAATGTGGAAAGACCACAAGAGTGACAGCCTCTAAACAGTTGCTGCTAGTCAGGTGCTGTGGTTTGTTAGTCTCCAGGGTAGGAATACAGGCAGGTGGGAAACCCTCTTGAGGTAAAGCCTAGTGGGAAGCTCGTAGTCATTGGTAATGTGCTCCCCTCACAGTAGGTGGTTCTCATGAGACCTCTTGGAAGCTTTGTGACAGAGTTGCTATGAAGGAGGCAAGTGCAGCCCTTCCTTCCTCAGTTCCTCCAGGCTCCACTCATGGCCACCTGCTCCAACTCTTATTCTTCCCATCCCTAGTCACCATCTGTCCCAAGGTCCTCACCAGAATGCAGTCAGTGCCACCACCATGCCCCGACCCTTGAAAACTGTGAACTGAATAACCCTTTTTTTTCTTCATAAATAACCTATGTCAGGGAATTTTTTCTACAATGATTTCTCCATGCCCTAGCACACCAGGGTATAGAGAAAGTGGTATTTTCATCACCAGTGACAAGAATTAAAATGGTTATGATATTTCCATGGAGCAAGGGATATAGAAATATCTTCATTGTTTCAGGAAAACTTTAAGTCTAAATAAAGTGCAAACGTTCAAATTCAAATATTCACAGAAGCATTATTTGTCAAAGTAAAATTGCAGAAGAAGCCTAAAGAATCATCAACAGAGAATTATCAAAATAAACTAGCATGAACCAGTGGGATATTGGTTATTATTAAGGCATTAAAAGAACAAAACAGCTTTTTTGAATAGGACTATCTTCTATGAAATAGTCCTAAATAGAAAAGAAAAAAACAGATAATTAATTAGTTGCATAGAATACTTACATAAAACAAAAATGAATTTATTATTAATCATAGAAAAAGTTATGGAAATATCCCAGTAAGGGAGCTACAGGCGACATCCATCTTTAAACTTATGTCCTTTGCAGTGCTTTGTATATTGAGTGATATTTTCCTCTTTGGATGTTTTCCCATTTTTTAAAGAGACAGAAAACAAATCCTGGTCCAACAAACTGGATAAAATGGTGTTTTCATTCAAAAAAGGATTTCTATTTTCTAACTCTGTTTTGGTTCATTAATTTTAGAACATGTAGAGGTTTTAATTTAGGATCCAGATGATCCAGAAGGATTGTGTCTCATTTAAAAGCAAAACAAAAAAGATGACTGATTCTATTTACATTGCATTTATAGAAAATGAATATTGAGGTTTGGTTCTGGATTCAAATGGTGGCGTGGTTACTTCTATTCTCAGTTCACTGTTCAGTGCAGCTCAAGTCATTCCATGGAATTCCCCAATAATCCTGAATAGCTGGAATGAAGGCAGAGAGAGTCAGAGCCCTAATTATGCAGAAAATTGCTATGTTGCTCATCTTGGAAGGACCAACAACATGCCTCTTTCCCTAGGGTACAGCGTGAAGCCACAGCTGGGACATTTCCAGAAGGCCAGAGCTGCAGGACATCAGCTCTTCTGTGCCCTTAACCTCAGCTTGTTGTCACTAAACAGGAGCTGGCCCCATGTCCTGTCATTGCCTAACTGAGCCTGGGCAGTCTCCTCCTCGTGTAATGCTCATGTGCCATCTCCCAAGTAGTTTGAACTGGGCCAAACAACATGCAGTAAAATTCCTTCATCATGGAATCAGCCTTGGCTATGGTCCACACCAGAAACTTACTGGCTCAAAGGCCATGTGAGTGGAAGGCACCAGGGCTTGCCATCATCGCAGCACATTCCTCTTGCTTCTAAGGTGTGTCCTGGGCTGTGGAAAGGACTTGGTACCTTTCTTTGTATTTGTAATTAATTGACAGTGGTTGTTTGAAACAAGGTCGTACTGTGTAGCCCAGGTTGATCTTGAATTCAAGCAGTCTTCCTGCCTGGGTGTCCTGGGTGCTGGGGACCACACCATGTACCATTTTTCTCTCACAAGAAGTAGAGGTGAGAAGAGGGAAGCAGAAGAAGGAAGCAAACATGAGAAAAACACCCAGACCCAGAGTCCCTGGTTCAGACAAGCTACTACCACAGAAAATGAAAATGCCAGCATGGCTCTTTTACACACACACACACACACACACACACACACACACACACACACACACACCAACACTGTCACTGTCTTCAGACACATCAGAAAGCATCAGATCCCATTACTGATGGATGTGAACCACCATGTGGTTTCTGGGAATTGAACTCAGGACCTGGACCTCTGGAAGAACAGTCAGTGCTCTTAACCTCTGAGCCATCTCTCCGGCCTCCAGCCAGGGCAGCTCTTTTTCCCAACCCACCAGTCTTGATGAACAAGGAACGAAGGATGACTTCCACTCATCAGATCTCTACCAGATACCACTAGGTAAAGAGGATATTCTTGGAGCTGCTCTTCTCAGAACAGCCCATCAAATGTAGCTCAATGTCCCTATTTATGCAAAAGCAGTAGAGAATTATTCTATTGTCACCCTACAGTGCCTGCCACCAAAACTGTGGGGAAGGGCTGCCTGAAGTACCAGCAGGAAAGGACAGCATTGTCTGTAGGTCATTTAAGATCATTATGCAGTTGACTGCTATGCAGCCTGCTTTTTATTAAACACACACACACACACACACACACACACACACACACACGCACACACACACCATTTCCCAACAACACCAGTGAGAAATATTCTTTGTCATCCATTATCAACCACTCCAACCAACAACATGCTTGGTCCAGCATTACCTGCTGCAGATTATACGCTTCATAGATGATAGCCAGCATCCTTTTGTTATTAGACACGTTAACAATTATGTAATGAATTCTTGTTCATGTGCAGTCGTAATCCAGTTTACAGATGTGAATACTAGCTGCAGGACCCAAGGTAGGGAGATGCAAGACATTATACAGTGGCTTCAAGCCTGAGTTTCTCCTTTCCCATGTTGGCTCCTGATTCTCACACTTGAGCTAAGAAGTGGACACAACCATGTTCATTTAATATATGAGGACACGGATGCTCAGGAACGTAAAGGAACCAGCCCAGGACATCAGCAGAACTGAGGCATCATTCCTTCAAGCATTTCCTCCAGACTGAAGTGCCCAGAGTGTCTACAACTTTGTCCTGTGGGTTGGGGAAGATGGCTCGAGGGATAAGACACTTACTCCACAAATATGAGAACCAGCATATGGATTTCTAAAGACTTACATATAAGCCAAGGGTGTGTGGCAGCTGGATAGCTGGAATTGGTGAGCTCCATGTCAAGCAAGAGAGCCTGCCTCAAATAAACTAAGTACAAGGTAACTGAGGAAGACAATTGATGTCAACACATATATGCATACATGTGAATGTGCACCCATTCACACAAGTGAGCCACACACACATGCAGACATGTAGAGGGAAAAACAGACACATGGGGGAGGAATGATATTTTCTCCAAGACCCCCAGGAGATAACAGGTTAATCTAAAGACACTGAAGTCATTGGAACAGCAGAGAAAAGGGACATGTGGCTACCTCATGCCACGGTTCCCCTCTCTTTGTCTTGTTTGAGCCTCTCAGAAGCCCCAAGAGGGAGAAATCTCAAGAAAGGATTCCAGCTTGCAGAAAGATAAAGTATATTTACTTGGTGGAACATGGATTAGTAAGGGGATAGCCAAAAGAACAAACCCTAGAGCCTCCTGGCAGGACCTCTCATGCCACGGTGGTCTTGCATGGAGGTGAGGACTGGTAGGGTGGTTGATAAGGGTTCAGGAAAGCTTCCAAGCTTCTGAGAAAGGAGTATTTGAAAAAGAAATGTTGAATCCCATGCTTCTCAGAATCAGTGATGGTTTCTGGTTGAGGTGAGTAAATGGAATGACTAAGGCTTCTCATATATGGCCTGGGTTTTCCCAACTTACATTAACATGAGTGCCTGAGCAGCTGCTTCCACGGAGACCAGGCACATGCCCTTATCTACTCACAGATCAACAAAACTGCTCTGTGTGAAATACACTGGGAATACGTTTTGTATTTGTTTATACAAACAGTACCAACCATAGCTTTTTCTTGATATCAACATCATCATAATGATCATTACATTTATGAGAATAATAAATGCCCATGTTAAAAATTCAAAATATACTAAATAAAACCTAAAAAGCACTAAGCTAGAGAGTGAGCTAGCTTCCATTGTAATTGATATGTAGTAGGACACAGTGGAGGGAAGACAGTCTACTGAAGAAGTAAAGCACTGAATGGGGAAGAGATACCCAGCTCTCTTGGGAAGGGTGGTGGCCAAAGAAGAAGGGAAAAGGACAGCAGAGTTGAGGTGAGAGATTTGGAAGCAGGCAGAAGGAGGATCAGATTGACTCAAGATGTAGGACTCTCCTGGAACAGAAGCAAAAGAGATCAGGGAAGTATAGAGGTGAGTGGCCAGTCAGGGACCAAAGAGTCCTTGGATTCAAGGGCTCCCAAGCAGCTTGATGAAAACAGATTTGCTGCTGTTAGTTCCTTCTGGGTCTCCCTTCACAGGTCCTCCAGTTCCTTTACACTGCCTCTATCTTCTCTCCAGTCTCTCTGTGTTCAACCCATTCTGCCTGAAGACACCCATTAACATTCAATTCAGATACTGTGACAATGAATTATCAGATGTTTTTAAGGCTCCATGAAAGTTTTTTCCCTTAAAAAAAATTTAAAGATATTTGTGCTGAGAACAAAATTCTAATTTAGCCATTCTCTGCTTCAGGTCCTTAAAGCCAGTGTAACATTGTTTTCTAGTCTATATGGTTTCTAGCCAGAAGACTGCTGTTGGGTTTGTTTCTGTTCTTTTCTACACAAGGCACATTGTTTTCTCTGGCCACTTTCAAAATTTCTTCGTTTTGTTGTTGTTGTTGTTTCTTTCTGAAAGTTGATAAATTCTTTAGTATTGTTTCCTTTGTCTCTGGTTGCTTGTCATTGTCTATTTGAGCTTTGGGGACTTCAATTTCCTATCTCATTTAAGAAAAAAAATCAGTTCTTTTCATCATTATTTTTGTTCTCTTTTCTCTGCTTCTGGGCTCCTGTTGTACATATATCTGACTGTTTCCTCTTGTCCTACTGTTAATACCACCAAAAGAGAGTATAGACTATTACTCAAATTCTTTTCTTTAATTGAATTTTGTTTTTACTTATTCATTTTACAGCTCACTCACTGCTCCCAGTCGCCTCCTTGCACAGTCCTTCCTCCACCCCCTTCTCCCTCTCCTCTGTGTAGGTTAGCCCACCCTTCCTCCCTTCTTCCCCCCTCCCTTGTATTCCCTCATCCTGGCACATCAAGCCCCTGTGAGGCTAGGCACTTCCTCTCCCACTGAGAGCAGACAACCATTCTAGCTAGAAGAACATATGCCACCCATAAGCAACAGCTTTTGGGATAGCCCCCATCCCAGTTGTTCGGGACCCACCTGAAGACCAAGCTGTACATATGCTACATATGTTCAGGGAGGATTAGGTCCAGCCTATGTATGTTCTTTGGTTGGTGGTTCAGACTCTGAGAGCCCCAAGGGTCCAGGTTAGTTGACTCCTGGGGGTCCCAAGTTGCCCAAATTCTTTTAGTCAAATTAATCAAGTTTTAGTTTCTGTCAGACAGGGCTGTCTCCTTGAAGCAGGATTTGGATTTGAAAGAACAGCACCACACATAGCAGTAAATAGGATTTATACAGCTCAAGAACTGCAAAACTAGGGGTCTTCAAGGGCTAGGGGCTTTCAGAGAAATGTTGGTTCATAGGAACTTGGTGGAATGTCTCAAAATTGCTTGGCAGAACATCTTATCAGGGTGGAGTTCAGGGTATAGGGTGTGGAACATGTCTAATTTTTTAAAAAAAAAGTGTCAAGACATGATCAAACCCAAGTTTTACAAAAAAATAGGAATGAACTTATTTTGACCTTTAGAAAATGGCTTCTAATCTTAATGTAGAGTCCGACTGGTCCATTACATGTCGGGGAGGGGGGCTACTTCCATGTGGAGTCCGACTGGTCCATTACATGTCGGGGAGGGGGAGCTACTTCCTTGTGGAGTCCGACTGGTCCATTACATGTTGGGGAGGGGGAGCTACTTCCTTGTGGAGTCCGACTGGTCCATTACATGGCGGGGAGGGGGAGCTACTTCCATGTGGAGTCCGACTGGTCCATTACATGGCGGGGAGGGGAGCTACTTCCATTTCTCTGCTACTTGTCATTAGATTGCTTAGCTACAATTTCAAGCTCAATAACCTTTTGTTCTACTGTATAGAATCTGATGCTGATGCTATTTTATGTAATATTTATTTCAGATATTCTCCTTTTCATCCAATGTTATCTTCAATACCCCCCCAATTCACACAACTATGCACATGCACACGTGTGTCACACAACCATGCACATGCACACGTGTGTCACACAACCATGCACATGCACACGTGTGTGGTCTTTTACATTTTCATTTTCTTTTTTCCTAACATTTATTTTTCTTTTTTATTTTATAACACATACTTGTAAGATTTATGATAGACTCTTAACTAATAATCTACTACTAATGTCTACTAATGTTATTATTTTTTTTTTTTTTTTACTTTTTTTTTTTTTTGAGACAGGGTTTCTCTGCTTAGCACTGGCTGTCACGAGAATAATTTCATAGACCAGGCTGGCCTTGAACTCAGAGATATGCCTGCCTCTACTTCCCAAGTATTGGGATTAAAGGTGTTCACCACCACTACCTGGCCTAATGTTACCATTTTTATAATCTCTAGATTTGATTCTTCTGATTGAGTTTTCCTCTCATTACGATTCATATTTTCCTTTATTATTTATTTATTATTTACTTATTTATTTATTAGAATGATGGTATATTGGTCAGTTCTCCACTGCTGTGAAGAGACACCATGGCCACAGCAACACTTACAAAGGACAGCATTTAAATGGGACTTGCTTACAGTTTCAGTTTTTAGTCTACTCTATCATAGCAGGAAAGCACGATGCTAGACAAAGAGCTGAGAGCTCTACACCTGGATCCACAGACAGCACAAAGAGAGAGAGAGCCTGGAGCCTGGCTTGAGCCTTTGAAACCACAAACCCCACCTCACAGAGACATAATTCCTCTAATAAAGTCATACCTTCCCCTACACGCCACACACCTAATCGTTTCAAACAGTGCCACTCCCTGGTGACTAAGCTCTTAAATCTATGAGCCTATGGGGGCCTTCTTATTCACATCACCACAGACGGTTGGATACTGGATATTATTACTTTCGTGTTGATGAATAGTAGATTTTTTATATTTATTTCAAGAGCATTGGATTTTATGCTGATGATCAGTTTCAGATTTTTTTTTAATCTTTTAGAAGACCTCTTTTAAACTTTGTTACGACATGACCAAAGCAGACTTTATTTTATGACTAATATAGTGACATTACTAACAAGTCACCTTTGAAGATGCTACCCAATACCTCCACTCTGGCTACTGGATCCACAAATTCTTCTTCTTCTTCTGTTAATCCCAGACATTGTTTTCACATATTTTTTCCCAAAGGATTGTTCCTCTGGAGTCATGGAGTTTCATCTCATACAAGTACAACTCTGTGTTTCAGAGTAAGGGACATCTCTGAAAATATTGGAAATCTCTTTACCGTTCTCTCTTCCCTTCCCTCTACCCCCTTTCTTCCCATCTTTGCAGTTCCAGTACTGTGTTCACAAATTCTAGCTGACATAATAACCTGACATCAGTATCCATCATCTTAGTCCAAGAAGGCTTCCTAGCTGCCTTGTTCCCTCCTTCTCATTTCCTCTTCCCTGCATGCAGCAGCCTGGAAGCTACTCCAAGTAGTAATCAGGGGACTTTGCTTTCTGACTTTCAGGAAGCACAGTTATGCCATTTCTCAACCTTTCGGCTAAGAGCAAGTGCAGAAATCACAGTTCTTTGCTACCTGCCATCTACTGTCTGAAAACATGGTTTGCTTTGTTTTCCACCTGTATGATACTGTAAAGTTTGGGATGCAGGATGTCCCACAACAGTTAGTCACTCACAATGCAATCACAAATTCTAACTGAAATGTTTGAAGCAGAAGTATAGTTGAATCATATGTGTCTTTTTGGTTTTTTAATAAGTCTTATTACTCCATAGGAAACAGATTAAAGGCAAGAAGATGAGGAGTTGTGTTTCAGGAAATAGTAATGAAGAGAAACAGAGTGGGGCATTTAGCTTTTACAGTTTCTATGGCTGGCTGTCAAATGCTCATCAAGGAGGAGTCTGACTGCTGGAATGAGCAATTGGATAAATGATGGTGCCATTTGAAATAACAGAGTTGTAGAAATTAGGGGCCAAAGACCATGACTTCTCTTTCGAAGATGTTTTCATGGCTGTGAGACATACACATAGTTGATGCCAGCTAGGTTGCTGGATTGAAGCTCAAAAGAGATCTAGGCTGGTCTGCTCAATGATCTGATGTGGGGCCACATGGACTTCACTTACTGTCCCAGAATATTAGCCACAGGGGGTACTTGCCTAACCTCTTGAAGTTATGAGGTGTCAGAGAGCTGGCTGGCCATGTTTTCCTTTATGTAGTCCACAATTACCTGGCACATAGGTTGACACCTGGTGGGTACTCACTGAGTGTCTGTGAATGAGACAATGGCTGTTTCCATTGTTCCATTCCAAGTCCTTATTCCATACTCTGAGTTTCCTATTTGCCTCCTGGCTGTGTGAAGACTTGTCTTAAGTTTCATTGTTCTTGTTGGGTGTTTTGGGGTTCCAGGCAGACTTTTCTTATTATTGTGTTAGTCATCAGTAGGGAGGGTCATAACCCTCCCTTTTCATAATAGAGGTGGGTCATGTCAACTCAAAGGTTCCATCCTGAAGCTGGAGTTGGTACCAGCTATGTAGGAGGCTATTTTCATTCCAGTAGGGATGCTATTGGTCCAAGGCTTGCACTGAGGGAAATCTCTAGACTTTCCAAGGGATATTTATATCTTTAGAGTTTCACAGACTTATCATGAATCTAAGACTTTCTAATCTCTGTGGTCTATCTCTGAGTTAACCTTTAAAGTTGCCCAAAAAACGAAAGGACCAAGTTTATTGTAAAAGATGAAATATCTTATAGTCTCAGGGTTTAAAATCTCTATTTTAATATCATATTTAAAATGATATTAAAGATCCTATTGATTTTTTAAGGTGGAAAATGTCAGAAAAAGCTTTGTTCTGCAGATCAGAGAACCTGGGTTCTTGGCTTGAAATTCACTCTATGAGATTAAGAAATTTCTTCTCTTCTCTGGTCCCATTTTTGAAACTGAGAATATGACATGGAAAGGTCTCTTTCAAGACAAAGGAACTCTGGGCTAAGCAGTTTTGACCTCTCTCAAGGTGCTTAAAATCTTAAAACTGAATCGAAGGGCATATTGAGCCTCTACTATTCCTCCAAGACAGACATTCTGTTCCATCTAATGTGCTTCTTATACATTTTTCCTCTGTAAACCTTTCAAAGATGAAGAAATAAGGCTCCAAGAAAGGATGTAACTTATTCAAGATCACACAGTGTGTCCACATGAAACATAACCCACAACTCCTTAACACACAGAGGTACATGCATGAACACACACATACACATGCACTATCCTAAACTCCACCAAGCAGTTTCTCCACTACCCTTTCCCCTGGGCACCCCCAGCTATTTCTGAAGCTTTGGTGTCCCTTCTGTAAAACATTCCTGTGCTGAGGGAATTAGAAAGAGGAGGGGTGGAATATTAAACCTCCCTACCCATTGGCAATTGCAATTCCTCTGAACAGAGCCCAGCAAGCATTGGCTCAAGAGAGTGTAGCAACCCATGTGGAGCCCTGGGTTGTCAGAACCAACTTTGGTCCACATGTCACTGGAACAAGCCCACACCCTGCTCTTCATCAGGTAAAGCCCCAAGACAAGTGGTCTGTGGTTGGGGTGCTGCTGCTTTTTGGAACAGATATGGGTGTTGTCCTGCAGCCTGCCTGGCCCAACTCTGTTGATGTGTCCCGCCAAGCTCAGTGAAGCCACTGGGGATGCTGGGCCAAGCTTTCTATAAAGCCAGGCCAAGTTTCAAAGTGTCTAATGCCAAGGCTGAATGTCTGATCCAGTGAAGATTAAGACTTCCAGATGCTTGTCGACAGTTGACCTCTCATAAGCTTTTTGACCTTGGGCCTTGAAGACCTGTCTGGGACCCAGGACCTTGTATAAATAAAATGGAGACAACTTGTCACCTTGCCATCCTGAAACACATTATCCACTTTCTCATGTCATCTCACTGACTATTTGTAGCAGTCTAAAGTTCCAGATCTTCCTCAAGTACACAGAGGATAAATATTTACTCTCAAGAGTAGATCCCACAATGGAAGGGCTCTCCGAGTCTACAGGTTCTGAATATCTGGTACAAGTTAATTATTTTATGTAAGAAAGGGTGAGAGACTTTAGAGTAAATCTGAATGGTAGATGTCACTTGGCAAAATTGTGTACTATGTAAAGTAGAAGCGAAGGGAAAGCTATGGAAAGCCTATTGGAAAACAAAACAAAGCCAAGAAGCCAAGATAAATGGAGATTCATGAATTTCTGTAATGTCAACCCCTTCCAGGCTTACTCTTGAGGTCTTCAGTTTTAAAGCTACCATGTACATTTTCTCCTGAGAACTAAGAGGAGTTGCAGGCTCCCATATACTGGATAGCTTGAGGCCAAGACAGTATATTAATTGTCTACTGTGTATAATAAACAACTCCTAAACCTCTACCACAACTCTGTTGATAGCTCACAAATCCAGAGTTTGTTGGTGTTGGCTGAGTGGCTCCTCTAGTCTTGACTTGTCCTATTCACATGTCTGAGAACAGCCAGGTACCAGCTGATTTGGGATGACCGTGACTGGACTTGGAGAATCTCAGCTCTGTTCCGTGTATTTCTTTCACTTCAACAGACTTGCTCAGACATGTTCTCAAGTTGATATTGTGTTAAAAGAGCTCTAATAAGAATGTGCAAATGCATGTTCAGGGCTCTACTTGCTTCATGTCTGTTAGCAGCCCATGCCAGAGGAAGCTATATGACCAAACCCAGAATCATAAAGTGGAAGAACATGCTTTGCCATGCAATGGACACTGACTGACAGCATTCTAGGTGGTGGCTGTCCTAACAGCCCAACAATGACTTATAGAGTCCCGAGCTGTCCTTTTGTAAACAGGTTGTATGAGTGGGAAACAAACCTTCTTTGTTCCAGATATAAGATTTGGGGGATTTTTCTTATTCAGCCAATCTAGCCAAGATAGCCTACCATTACTGACATAACCAAGCCTGCACTGATCACCCGGAACATGCTAGGTTCTGGGCTGAAAGCTTCATGTCCATTTAGCATTTAGATTCATTCATGTTATAAAATATCAAATATTTATTTTACACTAAGATTTTCTTTGATTCCACTTGATAAAAACCAGACAGTTTGAGTAGTTATTTCAATATCATTATACATAACAAAACAGAAACTCAAATTGTTGAATAAATTTGCCAAAACTAGTAGGTGACATAAGATATGATAACCATAATCCACCTGATTCCAGAGGTCAGACTCCTAGCTGTTCCATACTACTCTGATTCTGTGAATGTTCTTTCATGGAGATGGTCCACTGTACAAAAATAACTTGCTCCAGTAAGGTGATTTTTAATATAGTGGCCCATTAAGTCAGGACACTTAACAGACTTAGGCAGACTCCTTTATACGTAATTGATCCACACCCCAGCTCTGTGTCATGCTCATGACTTTTAGCACCAACTGGAATGTCAGAGCACCTGGCCATCTCACCAGTGAACTGTTTATGCAGACAGACCAGAGGTTTTATTTGTTTGTTCGTTTGTTTTTTCTCTCTCCCAGTATCAAATCTTGCAGCCAAGTTGCAGGGAGACACATTGTTCAGCTTGGTTTGGCAACAGGAACCCTGCTGAGCCATGAGCCATGAGTCAGGCTCTATCAGATTTTATTCAAGGGTAAGGTCCACCAATTCAATAAGACAGGGGTTGAAAGGCTTGTGTCAAAGCCTGATGGGAAGGGTAAGAAGAGAAGAGAAGGAGACAGCCCTGACCCCTCCTCTTATCCTTCTCCTGAGCTAAGGCAAGAGGGAATAAAAAGAATACGTGGAGAATGAGGAACATGGGGAAAATCAGCTTTCACCTACTCATTCTTTCCTCCAAGAAGTGTTGGCTGAGCATCTGAGCTGTTAGCCATCATGCATCATGCTTGGGTGCTGATGAAAACTGAAGGAACATTGCTAGTTCAGAGAAAATCAGAGGTGATGGAGAGACATACTATGAGGGAAAAGATGTTTGCTATACTCCTAAATCCACTCAAAGCAACAAAAGGGGTAAGAATAACAAAGACTATCCCATCTTCAGTGTATGTAGGCAATTGGTACTAGGCTGAGATAGTCCTCACTAGCAGTCATTTGGGTCTTTTCATAATAGAGTAATAGCTAGGAATAACTGCTTACTTAGTCAGAGACCACATTTCCCAGCCTTCCATTTGCATTTAATTGAGGCTTATGATGGATTTCCATAGGCAGAATGGGAAGAGATGTGATATGTGTCACTTCTGAACCAGGGTGAAAAAGAGTATTTCCTCTCCTCTCCTCTCCTCTCCTCTCCTCTCCTGTGTTTTCTTCTCCTTCACTCTCCTTTCCCAGTCTCCCCTCTCTCTTCCCTCCCCTCTTTCCTTTCTTTAGTTGGATCCAAGGGACTCTAAGACACACAGACACACACACACACCAAAAAAGGAAAGAAAAGAAACCCACAGATTCTGACTCAGCATATGACAAGTTACCCAAAGGTCAGAAACATCTGCAATGGGCTCTTACAAAGGTAATAAATAAACCTGTATCGTGTAAAACCAGCAACATTTGGGGATGGCATTATTTGTTACAGAAGCTGACATTACTCTAAGACCATCAGAGTAGAATTCAGATCTACTATACATCAGACCTTTGGAAGATAATAGAAGTCAAGTAGGTTGCTAGATTATCTGGATATGAAAACTAGCAATACCAAAGATAATACGTGATCATATATTACAGGAGGAACCGAGATGTAGGTCTGGAATAGTGAGGTGCCTCCATCTGAACTGATTGCCATATGGTAGGAGATGGAGAGGTAAGAATGAAGACTGCACCATGTGGATAGGTAGTATTATTACTTCAGCCCAGATCTTTATTACTTAAAGGTCTTGGAGGTGAGCTGTAAGAGAAAGAAGAATGTGGTCACCTTGCACCTTATCACTAAACTAGATGCATAACCACCTAGTATAATCAGAGGACCTGCAATCAAGGGGCCATCTTTGTGACTCATCTTGACTTCACATTCAGTAATGCTTGTAACCTCAGGGAGACATGCCTACAGGAGCAGAGCATATTTGGTAACAAATTCTAAAATGACAGACTCAGTGAGAAGTGGCTTTCATCCCCAGTTCAGTCCTATTATATCTCAGAAAATAGCAAACAAGAGGAAAATATTCCCAAAGTAAAACTATGAGCAAGTAGCAACAGCCAACATAGAAATAAAGCAATTGGAAATAACAATAAAAGCTGTTCTTATAGAGAGACAATAATATCAGAAAGATGAGATTTATTCAAGAACAGAGATGGCAATATAAAGAATAGAGATTTTTCAAAAGGAAAGAAGTGGGGAGATAATAAAGAGAATGAATGTAACTAGTAAGAAAGCCATGCTCATGCTCATGCTGGAGAGATGGCTCAGTGGTTAAGAGCTCTGACTGCTCTTCCAGAGGTCCTGAGTTCAATTCCCAGCAACCTCATGGTGGTTCACAGCCATCTGTAATGGGATCAGATGCCCTCTTCTGGTGTGTCTGAAGACAGTGACAATGTACATATACATAAAATAAATAACTCTTAAAAAAGAAAGGAAGGAAGGAAGGAAGGAAGGAAGAAAGCCGTGCTCACGAAATAAAAGTTCACATATGCATACTAGTCACTCCTGAAGAAAACCACAGAACAGCAGAATGGAAACATATTCAAAGATACTATAGAAGAAAAAATTTCTGATTTGACAGAATTGAAAACAACCTTAATATATTCTAGAACTTTGATGAAGAATACTCAGAACATAAAATTGGGATGCACTCTGAAAGAAAAACTAAGCCAGTCTCTGACTAGTCTTGATTCCTTAATGTTAAAGGGCATGGTATCAATAAAACTGTGATAGTAATAAGTACATCCTGACAATTGATTGCAGCCGTCTTATCTTCAAGTATGAAAATAGCTGAAAGACACTCACTGTGTTGACCTTCATGTTACTATGACAAAATGTCTGAGATAATTAATTTACAAGAACATAATGTTTTAGTTAGGGTTTCCATTACAGGTTCAGAGTTCAACCTATCATCATCAAGGCAGGACGTATTGCAGTGTCCAAGCAGACATGGTGCTGGAGGAACTGAAAGTTCTACATCTTATTCTGAAGGAAACCAAAAGACTGTCTCCCATGTGGCTAGGAGGACAGTCTCAAAGCTCACCCTCACAATGACATACTTCCTCCAACAAGGCCACACCTACTCCAGCAAGGACACACTTCTTAATAGTGCCTCCCCCTAGGCCAAACAAATTCAAGCCGCCACACATATTAAGGTTTGTCTCAAGTTTGTGGGTCTCTGTTTGAGGTTCCATGTGGCAATTCTGGAGGGTACCAGCGCAAAGTGCTCACATTGCAAGCCAGAATGCAAGAGAGAGAAAGAAGGAGAGACAGAGACACACAGTGTGTGTGTGTGTGTGTGTGTGTGAGAGAGAGAGAGAGAGAGAGAGAGAGAGAGAGAGAGAGAGAGAGAGAAGATAAAAGCTAGGATACCACAGCCTCCTTCCAGGACAGGACCCCATTGACCTAAAGACCTCTCACTTAGTCCCGTCTCCTAGAGATTCCACTATGTATTAATAGCCTTTGAGAAACACTTCTCCAAATTATAACCTTTACCAATACAGGATCATAGAAAAACACAGCACTCCAGAGATCGTGTGGAGGATGGAGATGGGAAAGTACAGATTGGACAGTGGAATGCAGTCTCAAAAGATATATCAGTGGGATCAAATTAGGAATTTCAATGAATTTCAGAAATCTAAGCGTTGATGGCAAACATTGTGTTCGCGGAAATATAAAACTAAGGCTGAACATCTGTAGGCATTATGGTTACAGAAGAGAATGTAAATGCCCCAAACCGCAATAGCATAAAAAGGAGCAGGGGTGGGGAGCCAGACACATGCTAGAGTTTCTCCATCTGCCTTTGTGAAGAGTCTGTGGGTAGGGAGTACAATGGGCAAATCAAGAAATAGATCAGTAAGTTCACTGTTTAAAAGCACTGTTTAAATGACTCAGACAGACTCTTAACCTTCCAACCATGAGAGGAGACAAGGAGGACAAAAGCGACCTTGCAAGCCAAACCAGAGGGAACCAAGGGAAGCAAGCAGCAGAAAGAAAAAAAAAATCAAAGTAAACAATTTATTTTTTCAAGAGAGACTAAAATGACAATTTTAGAGCAAACACCCAATGAAGCAATCACATAATGAGTACACTCTTCTGTGAAAATAAACTAGAAACTACAATTTGCAGAAAAGTAACTCAATGTAACCCCATCTGGGTCAAATGGCTACCAATACAAACACTCTGATTTCCTCTTCCTTACAGAAATTTCTAGAAGCCTGCCAAATAAGTTGATAATCATAATTAGCTTTGAGGAACAGTGCTCAGAAAACCACAGGGGAGATGGATTTTATTTTTCAATTAACAGTATAATATAGAAAGTCCCATCATATTTCAAAATGTAACTTTAAATATCAAGGAAGTAAGGCACTATCTGAAAAGTATGACAGAGATTGGACGTACAAAGGGCTTTGCGAGGTGCCTGGAAGGAAGGACTGATGATGTTAAAGCAACTTAGAAAGAGCTTCAGATGGTGGATGACACATGATAGGGCTGTGCAGAGTGTCTGTCACTTTCTAAGGTACAATCAAGCTGACAAAATAGGGGTGACTGAGGCATGAAGGTAGGGGGAGTTTTCAAGAATGATGGAGTACTCCAGGATCGTTTGAACATACACACATACAAGGTATATGAGGGAGTTAGCTGCAGGTTTGATGCTCCTCAGAGGACCTAAGTGTGTGCTGAAATGCCCTGGATAAACAAAAGGATGCTTCTGCATGAAAGACCAGAGGCTATTATCCTAGCTGCCCTCTAGCTCCAGCTGACAGTAGGATGCAGGGTAAATTCTGGGGGCCTCACATAGATCCTGCTTAGCTTGGTCTTTCATCTCTGGGACCTACGTGCCTCAGTGGCAGGCAGAGGGGTCTGCAGCACCTTCTGGACCAAAGGGCAATCAATGGTGGGTTCCACATCTACTCTCGCTCCCTAGAGATTCCCTTTATTAAACACCTCTATCATCCTCTTCACATCTCTCTGTCATGGCAAGAAGGAGAAGGAAGAGGAAGAGGAGGAGGAGGAGGAAGAGGAGGAGGAGGAGGAAGAAGAGGAGGAGGAGAAGCAGTAACAGTAAAGTGATATCAACTTCTTTTAGCAGGACTTTACTAATTACCACTGGGTTTCTTCTGGTTTTGTTATGAATTCTTAGGAGAGACAGTCTGGCCACCATTAGAATATAATGATGTTCATTTTGGCAATAGGAAGGGGGTCTGCCTGCTGATAGAGGCATGGCATAACCAGTAGGGGTAGGTTTTGGAAAATGCCATTCTCATTTCAAGGTGCCTTCTTTTATAAAAAATCATTTTTTTAATGTCTATTTGGGTATGCGTTCCATCTTAACATGAGACCCTAGGTGTCCCTCTCTTCCTGTTGCAGTCTCCACTTGTTTTTGGTCCTCTTCCTCTCTTACCAGCCAGATAGACAGATTAGATGATGATGATCTTGATGATGATGTTGATGATGATGATGATGATGATGATGATGATGATAGATGGATGGATAGATAGATATTCAGAACCACTGTGAGCTTTGTTATAAAGCAACAGTTCTCAACCTGGGGGTTGCAGTCCCTCTGGGAGTTGAATGACCCTTTCATCGGCTTCACCTAAGACCATCAGAGAATGCAGATATTTACATTATGAATCATAACAGGAGCAAAGCCACAGTTATGAAGTAGCAACGAAAATAATTTTGTAGTTGGGGGTCACCACAACATGAGGAACTGGATTAAAGGGTCGCAGCATTAGGAAGGTTAAAAGAGGCATAGCGAGCAGATTACTGAACTCTAGTTCCTACTTGTACTTCCTCAAGAGACTCCTAGAAATATCGGACCAGGATAGGACCTCCTTAGCCCTTCATAACGGGAGCCTCTAGAGCAGAGGTTGATGGGCAGAGGGAAGGGCTTCCGTTGTTTTATCTCAAATCCTGTAAAATGGGCTGTTAGTGACTAATAGATGTTAAAGCAGGTCTGGGTGGCCCTACTGTGCAAAGTGTGCAAAGCCACTCCCTCCCCACTCCTCACAGATACTTACACAGATATCTAACAAGAGTTTTTTTTCAAACTTTATATTTATGGGATTTTTGCCCACGAGTGACAGATTACCTGTGGAAGTTGGAAGAGGGCTACCCAAATCTGGCCAAAAAAAAAAAAAAAAAGGTAAAGAGAGAAAATAATTGCCTATTTGGTTTTGTTGGTTGGTTAGTTTTGGGTTGGGTGGGTTTTTGATCTTTTTGAAACAGAGTGTCATGTAGAACTTAAGCTGATCTCAAACTCTCCATATGACCAAAAATTATATTGAACTGATCTTCCTACTCCGGGTTTATAGGTGGTGTGCCCCAATGCCTGGAAAAAGGATGTCTATTAATAGTTTTCACTGCAAAAAATTCCAAATGCAAATACTACTACTCTCAATTGATGGTTAAGGAAATTGAGACTTAAGGATCTTAGGTTGGTTGCTGAAGGCCCCACTGATTCAAGAAGATGAAGCCAACTGGCCTGGCTCACTCAAGGGCCCTGCCCATGGCTTCCCAAGGGCCCTGCCCATGGCTTCCTGTCCCTGGACACCAGCCCTGGTATTTCCCCTGCTGAGATCTGCTTCAGCATAGCCACCACCACTGAGATGCAGTCCAGCTGGGGGCGAGGACCCTTCATAGTAAGGAGACCATGGTTAGGGTTTGGTTACACAGGCCACAGGTCCCCACCAATTGAGAGATGCTAGAGGGGAGGTGAGAAAAGTCTTCTCAAAACACTTGGTAGGAACCTTGGAACTAAACCGCAAGCTAGCATTCAAGCCTCGGGGTTTAGAAGTTGTTTTCAAAATTCCTATCAGTAATCCCATAATTGAAAAAGGATTGGAGGTCGGCCATTGTGTCCTGAGCAGCAGACAGTGAGGATAAAGAGCTCTCAGCTGCCCAGAGCCACCTAACAAAGGCAAAAATATTTCTCTTTCCCAAGAGGTTAACCAAGCAACTTTTCCCCAGAGCAAGAATCACACTGTAAAATACTTATGTTTACTCATTCTAAATCAAGAAAACAACCACCCAACAAGCTGAGAAAGAGTATTTGGAGAGGGAGCCATACTAAGGATTTGGGGTTGGACATGTATACTCTCCAGTGTCATAATCTATGGACTTGGAGTCTTATTGACTCCTATGACCCTCTGTTTTTTTAACTATAACATGCCAACATAACAGAGATGAAGGTGCCACCGATTTTATGGTTTTACGCAGTTATAGATGTAAGCATTTACTTGGACCATTCCATGAATATTGATTGTACGATGTGGTCTGCACTCTAACACTCTCTGGGGATGTAATCTGCCCTAAGGGTACCCTGAAGTCTCCCAGGCAGTGGACAGAAAACAAATAAAAGCAATTTATTATTGAGTTCTGACTCCTCTAGTTGTTATGAAGTCAATCCCAGGAGGGCCTTGCTGGAAGGATTTCCCCCAGAAGCTGGCGTTGGACTGGAAGAGGTAATACAAAAGTCACAGTGGCTGAGACCTGAAGAGATAGCTCAGTTGGTAAAGAACTTGTACAGGTTTGAAGAGCTGAGCTCAATGCCAAGCACCCATGTAAAAAAAAAAAAATCAAGCATGGTAGTACACACTTCTAATCCCAGTTCTTTGGAGATAACAATGTCTGGGATCACTGGCTGGCCAGCCTACTCTAACCAGTGAGCCTCAGGTTCCAGGGAGAGGCTGTATCTAAAAAAGACAAGGTGGATTGCTTCTTAGGAATAACGCCTGAGGCTGACCTCTGTCTTCCCTATAAATGCACACAATGTACATACAGACATGGCAATATCTGGGCTTCTATAGAGAACTTAGGAGGGGACAGCGCTGTTTTGAGACTCCAAGGATTTGCTGGGATTAACAATAAGAGGTTTGGAGAGAAGTGGTACCTCAAGAACAAAGTCCTTTTGAGGACAGGGAAGAGGGAAGAGCAGATTGGAGAGGAGAGCCAGGAGCAAGAGGCAGAGAGACAGACCATCAGATCAGGAGGAAGTAGGACTGAGCATCTTGTCTTAAGTCTTGGAAGGTGGGAAAGGTTAAAGCAGAGTCACACAATCAGAAAGTGGATGGGAAGATATTGCAGTGCGCTAGCTGAGGACAGTGGGAACCTGGCTGTAGACGGAAACAAAGAGAGAAACAGGACGGAGACCAACTACAGTGAGCAAACTTCAAGAATCTTCATGTTTGATGAGTACCAAGATCATACCCATCCTTTGGCTTTGGCTTGTGGAGGAATTCTGGTGTCTGTTCCCTGCGATAGGGGAAGTCAGCAAGGATTATGGGGAAAATCAATGCTCAGGAAATTACAAAGAGAGAAACAAGGCTGGCCTAGAAACCAAACTTTCTCATTTCTGCTTTGCTGGTGTTTAGCTGTAAGTTACCCAGGAGGTGCCATTTCTGCACACAAAGATCAGGGAAAACAGTTGAGCAAGATAATCAGTCAGCCACTGTCCATTTAGCTCTTAATCCTCAAAAGCTCTTAAGCTCTTGAAATATCCATACAGCAAATGTTTCAAACGGGTGACTAGAAGGACTGGTTGAGACCATAGGGTATCTTACTTGATCCCTGTAGACTGAGTAAATCAAATCCTCACATTGTAAGGGTCAATGGAGTCGGATAGCAGCTGGTACTTTGTAGGAAGCAGACTGTCGCTCCCCTAGGTGCCCACTCATCCCCTCCAGTTCATACATATGCCTGCTTGGCCCGTCCTCAGCTGTCTCTCAAGATTCTCCAACCAAGAATTAAATACTAAATTATTCTTTCTCTGATTAAAAAGAGACTGACCATGATAATAACATTGTGAGGATATCTTGTAATTCCGCCACCCAGAGAAAAATCACCATGAAACTGGAATATGCTTTCTGCTAGCCTTGCTTGATAATTGACCTTATTAAATATGATTTTTCTTTATGGCACATTTTTTGGTAGTTCTATAACAGGCGTACTTTGCCAAGTGGTTAAAGATTCTTTGAAGCAGGGTTTGGAATGGAGGTATCATTTGCTGAATAATTTATATAATCACTCCACCGTCATTTCTTGGATCTGTAGACATGTCTCAACTCTGATTATTTCTTCAGACATTTTGTGAAAGCTGGGTGATCCGGTCAGGAGGATGGTGTGTGTAGGCTTTTCAAAATCCCTGTCAAATCGCTTTCCAGAAAGCTAGTTCCCATCTTCCCCACCCATCATCCATCACACATGGCCGAAACCAGCTGGCCACTTTTGGGAGCTTTCTGGGTGGGGACAGTGGGGCCCATAAGGAAAGCCTCCTCATAATAGAAACCATGCCTTATTTTTATAGGACCCTCGTTGAGAGAGGAGTTACCAACTGAAAACTAGATAGTAAACAGGATCGAAAATGCCCATGACGTTGGTTTCTGCTTGCAGGTCATAAAGTCTCTGGTGAAACTCCACCCTCGGTACTGTGCAAAAGCAGCTGTGGATAGTCTGTGTGGCTGTGTTCCAGGGAGACCAGGCATGCTCCTTATTTTTAAAAAAGTATTATCTGGCCTGTGACTCACAGTGTTTAGGCCTCCACTCTGCCTCAATTCCATCCTCTCCACAATCTTGAGAGGTAGTTGAGACAGGAATTAATATGCCTGTTAGATAGGGAAACTGAGTCTTGAAGAATCCTGTTACCATTTCTCTAGGCACACAGCTAGCAACTGGAACAGCTGGCACGGGTACCTTCATTTTCTAACTTCTAGTTTAGAGTATAAGAAATCTCCTTTTACAGTCTAGTCACAGAAGTCAAATGAATAGGACCAAATGGCAATGGTCTCTAAGCCAATTGACTGAGGGTGTAATCTAGTTGAGGGTACAGAGTCCAGAAAGGAGGAATCACAATGCAGTCCCTCAAAAGGCATGAAAATGCCTTGTCAAGGGGCTTAGATTGTAAAGAGTTAATCTGCAATGTGATGTTTGTTGGGGATGTGATTGCTCCCTCAGCAGAGAGCTTGGTGATGGTGGAAGGCAGCTGAATTACACATTCTCTCAACTGAAAGTAACAGAAACCCCAATTCTAATCAGTGGAATGAAAAAAATAAGCAATTTATTGGTTCCTATATCTCAGCAGTATTAGAGTAATGGAGATGTCAGGGCTGGATCCAAGCGCTAAAATGATGTCATCTGTGTGTTCGCTAAAATGATGTCATTGGCATGTTCTCATTCCCTATGCTTTCTGCTCTGATTGCTCATGAACATGAGGTTTTTAAATAAGCTCATTTTCCGTGACAGATGAAAAGGATTTTGCCAGGTTGAATTGTGTTCAAAATAAAGGGATCCTAGCCTCCTGATGCCACATCTTAATATTTTATAGGACTCTGACTGCTCTTCCTGGGTCACGTGATCCACCATCGCATTGGTTACTGTACTCAGTGGCAGGCAGAATTCTGATTGACCATTGCTTTTAGAGGCTATGAACATTATGTTTGATGTTCTCATAGATAGGGAAAAGAGTGCCCCCTTAGAAATCAGTAAAAGCTGATCAAAGATCACAAAAGCAGAAAAACAATTTGGAAAAAGAACAAACCAAAACACCTTTATCAGCATAGTCAATGAAAGACAACATGAAACAAGAAGGCCCAGAAATTCATTCTCCAGAGACTGCACTGCTATCTTGCCTTACACATGTGTTTAAAAAACCATGAGGAAACATGGGGGAAGGTATTGTTTTAGAGATTGGGCAACACAGTAGAGTTGGCCATGATGGTTAAAGCATGGGGGACCCAGCCCTGCCTGAGAATATGAGCGTGGGAGAGCAGGCCCAGCCCCTCATTGGCAGCAGCACTTGGGAGAGTGGGTCACACACATCAACTGGGGAGCATAGTGGAGCTGACTCCGGTGGTGTGGGTGTGGGTGAGCTCGCCTTGGGAGCATGAAAGCAGATCTGACCCTGCCCCTTGCTGGCTACAACATTGGGTAAAATAGCTGAGGCAGTACCAGAGAGCTCACCCTGGTGCTGAGGGTGTGGGAGAGTTGGTGGACTGACCAGCTCAGCTACCACCCAGGCCCAGATCCAAGGCTTTAAATTGAGCCGTCCCCAAATCTATCTTATCTATGAATGGGGGAAGCATGTGAAAGGGTGGGTCCTGCAGATCCAAAGAAATAACAGGGCAACAACAGGATTTTGAGAGGATTCCTGATAAGAATCCAGTACTGAGTTACCTTGCTCAGGATGGTATTTTCAAGTTCCATCCATTTGCCTGCAAATTTCATGAAGTCATTGTTTTAAATAGTTGAGTAGTATTCCATTGTGTAAATGTACCAAATTTTCTGTATCCATTTCTCTGTTGAGGGATATCTGGGTTCTTTCCAGCTTCTAGCTATTATAAATATGGCTGCTATGAACATAGTGGAGCATGTGTATTTATGACATGGTGGAACATCTTCTCAGTATATGCCCAGGAGTGGAATAGCTGGGTCCTCAGGTAGTATTATGTTCATTTTTCTGAGGGTCTGCCAAACTGATTTCCAGAGAGGTTGTATCAGCTTGCAATCCCACCAGCAATGGAGGAGTGTTCCTCTTTCTCTACATCCTCGCCAGCATCTGCTGTCACCTGAGTTTTTGATCTTAACCATTCTGACTGATGTGAGGTGGAATCTCAGAGTTGTTTTGATTTGCATTTCCCTGATGACTAAGGATGTTGAACATTTCTTTAGGTGCTTCTCAGCCCTTTGAGTTTCCTCAGTTGAGAATTCTCTGTTTAGCTCTCTTCCCCATTTTTTGATAGGGTTATTTGGATCTCTGGAGTCTAACTTCTTGAGTTCTTTGTATATATTGGATATTAGCCCTCTATCAGGCGTAGGATTGGTAAAGATCTTTTCCCCATCTGTTGGTTGCCATTTTGTCCTATTTACAGTGTCCTTTGCCTTACAGAAGCTTTGTAATTTCATGAGGTCCCATTTGTCAATTCTTGATCTTAGAGCACAAGCCATTGGTATTCTGTTCAGGAACTTTTCCCCTGTGCCCATGTGTCTGAGACTTTTCCCCACTTTCTCTTCTATTAGATTCAGTGTATCTGGTTTTATGTGGAGGTCCTTGATCCACTTGGACTTGAACTTTGTACAGGGAGATAGGAATGGATCAATTTACAATCTTCTACATGTAGACCGCCAGTTGAGCCAGCACCATTAGTTGAAGATGCTGTCTTTTTTCCACTGGATGGTTTTAGCTCCTTTGTCAAAGATCAAGTGACCATAAGTGTATAGGTTCATTTCTGGGTCTTCGATTCTATTCCATTGATCTACCTGCCTGTCACTGTACCAATACCATGCAGTTTTTATCACTACTTCTCTGTAGTACAACTTGAGGTCAGGGAGGCTGATTGCCCCAGAAGTTCTTTTGTTGTTGAGAATAGTTTTTGCTATCCTGGGTTTTTTGTTATTCCATATGAATCTGAGAATTTCTCTTTCTAAGTCTATGAAGAATTGAGTTGGAGTTTTGATGGGGATTGCATTGAATCTGTAGATTGCTTTTGGCAGGATGGCCATTTTAACTATATTAATCCTGCCAATCCATGAAAATGGGAGATCTTTCCATCTTCTTAGTGCATTATTCTTTATTCTCAGTCACAAAAGAATGAACATGGTATGTACTCACTGATAAGTGGTTATTAGCCTAAAAGTTCGGAATACCCAATAGTCACTTCACAGCAACCGTAGGGCTGAGTGTGAGGTCCCAGATGGAGGAGTTGGAGAAGAGACTGAAGAATCTGAGGGAGTTTGCAGCCTCATGGAGGGAGCAACAGTGTCAACTGACCTGACCTCCTGATGCTCCCGGAGACTGGATCACCAACCAAAGAATACACATGGAGGGACCCATGATGCTGGCCACATATGTGGCAGAGGAGGGTCTTGTTAGCCATAAGGGAGAAGAGAGACCCTTGGGTCTCCGGGTGTTAGATGCCCCAGTATAGGGGAATGCCAAGGAGGGAAGACTAGAGTGGATGGGTGGGTGGGTGGGTAGGTGGGTGGTGGAATACCCTCATAGAGGCAAGGGGAGGGTATAGGAGGTTCCTAAGGGGAGATATGGAAAGGGGGAAACATTTGAAGTGTAAATAAAGTATGAAAAAAAGAAAGAATCTAGTACTGATAGTGTAGCAGAAGCCAGAGGCCTTGAACCAGACCAATGACTCATTGCAATGAACACTTATAGTGAAGATGTGCAGACAAAAGCATATACTGTGGGGCACACTGGGACACACTACAGCTTCCACAACATGTTTTCTACGTTTTGTTTTGTTTTGTTTTGGGTTTTGTTCTTGTTATTGTTGAGTTTTATTTTCTTTTTGGATATTGAAAGAGTAGAGGGCAGATACAAAGGGATGGGGAGATGAGTGGGATTGGGGTGCATGATGTGAAACTCACAAAGAATCAAAGAGAGCAAGAGAGGGAGATAGAGAGAGAGAATTGTGTTTACTGGCTTCAAAGATGTGTGTGTGTTGAAGTCTGGTGTCAGACTGTTACAACACTTGGAAATAGGGTCATTGCAAATGTAATTTGCTAAGGTTAGGCTGTAATAGATCAGGCCTCCAATCCCATATGGCTGGTATTCTCAGGAGAAGACAGTCATGTGACAATGACAGCATAGAACACCATGTAACACTGCAAACAAGAGACTTTGATGCTACTCTTCAAGACAAGGATGCCATAGATGACCAGAAGCTCAGACACGGGCTTCCATTGGCTTCTGACTGTGGCCTCTCCAACATCACAGCTTTAGACTCCCGTCCTCAGTACTGGAAGACAACAAACCCTTGCCATTTTAAACTGCTTGGTCCATGATGTGTCACTTAGAGAAAACTTGATGAACTTGGACTAGGAGGATGGGTCAGCCAATAAAGTGTTTGCCTTGCAAACTCGAGGACCTGAGTCTTATGTCTCAAAAAATCAGAGCTTGGTGATTCATGCATGCTTCAGCCTGGTGGCACCTTGTACCACTTAAGACAGCTCTTGTTTTTAAGAGTAGAAGAAGAAGGAGTTGAGGGAAAGAAAATGAGCAAATGAAAAGAAAAAAGGTGTATTTGCAAACAAGAGAGGTGTAAAGAAGGGCATGATCCAAGACAAATTCTTCTGGGGAAAAAAATAAGAACGAAGAGTGTGGTGGCATGGGTGCCATTAGCAAGGACATTTCCAAAGCAAAGGAACAATGATTAAGGTTTATTTTCTCAATAGACCTAATTGTCAAAGGCCCATGTGTGCAAAAGCAGGGAGACCTTGGAGATCTGACACCCTGCTCTTAAAACAGTGAGGAACAAGTATGAAAGGTCTGGAGGGGAAGGAACCCTGGGGACCCACACTGAGTCCCAGCTGCACAGGCTTGGTAGCAGGTGCCTGCATTTCCCTGACCAAAATTTCCTCCATTTGACCACATTCACCATCCACTCTAGACCCAATTTAAGTCCAGTCTCCTGACTATGACTTTGACCATCATGGTGCCAAGTTCCTGGCCAGGCTCAGCCTTCAGTCTCCTCTGGAGACTCCTAGAGATAACTGCCCAATGATCAAGCCAAACTTACTTGACCACAGCCATTTTGAAGTTTTGGGGAATATCGTTCCTCTCTCTAAGGCCTTGCCTTCCTGAGTCCTTGATCTCTCCTCAGACATTATCTACATCTCTTTACCATTGACCATGCAGGACATTCATAGCTCTGAAGTCATATAACTTGTGTACAGCTAAGCCTGTGCATGTACAACACACACAGACACACACACACACACACACACACACACACCTGCAACTTATTTTTCACTCAACACATTTCTTATCATTTTGCTATAACTCTAACGCATTCCTTTTGATGATTTTTTGGATATTTGATGTGTAATGTGCATAGTCCCTCAGTCTTCCATGAACAGTGATGAGGTTAACACCTCATTAAGGATATCTTCCCTTTTAGTACATTAGTGTTCTTGTAAGACTTTTCTCCTGACACACTCTTGCTCATTACTTAGAAGTTAAGTGAAGTACATCTTCTTTTGAAAAAAATCATCACTGATTACTCAGAAAAAAATGAGAGCCTTTGTCATACTTAACTTTCTGTTGCTATAACAAAATACCCAAGGCATAGTATTTTATAAACATCAGATGAATTTTTGGCTCATGGTTCTAGTGGCTGTGGAATCCAAACAGCACGACAACAATGCCTCATGAATATCCCCTGACTAGTCACAACCTGGTGGAAAAATAGAAGGGGACCTACCACATTCAGAAGGAGCATATGTGTGTGCATGAAGAAGCAAAAGACAGGGAAGGATCAAGCCCTCTGGTATATTATAACCTCCTAGTAAAGGACTTTGCACCTAATTCACAAGACAGAATTAATTGCTTCACAAGATCAGTCATAGCCCAATCAGCTCCCATGAGGCCAGTCTTTTGGAATGTCCACCATCACTACTGCTGCAGGCTTCCAGCACAAGAACCCTTGGGAAGTTCACCATAGTAAACCATACCACTCTTCCTTCTCTGAGCCCCTAAGCTCCACACATCGGCCCCTGTGCTTTAACATATTAAGGGTATTTTTAAATCGCTAGTGAGCCATTGAGGGCTAGTCCAGTGTTGTGAGTCTCTAAATCCTGCATCTAGCAATGTTTGTCACACAAATGTGTCCAATATGTACTTGTTGAATTGAATTGCACTAGAAGCATTGTGGCTTTGCTGCATACTAGTCTCCAGTGTAGTTTTCTCAGCTGTAAGTGGAGAGTGGAGAATAATCCCTGCCCCATATATTGAACCACAAAATAAGATCAGGCAGAGCTTGAAGCACAGGCATGCAACATAGGGAGCATCAGAAAATGGGAGCTGTTGTGGTTAGTGTGTGTCTGAAAACAGAGTCTGGACTGAGGCTTTGGGTTGGCATGAAACCTCTCCAGGTACCTCCAGGCTTCTGCAGATAGGGAACCTCCCTAGGACAAGTTGACGTTTCTCTGACAAATGTCCAGATACGTCTTGTTGGTGCCAAGCTGTCTGCCTCTTTCCAAATACTCAAGGTGGTTGCTGATGGAAACCCTGACTTCCATTTCCCATGACACACCTTGATTGACGGGCATTGTGGACATCCCTGAAACTCCTTTCCAAGCCAGAACCTAGCACTGCAAAGGTGGGGACGAGATAAAGGACTGAGAACAATATGGGTTTTAATGGGCTGCTAGAGGGCAGGACTGAGAAGGGCTCCCTGAAGAGGTCTTGGATGGGTAACATTGAGATTGCTATCAGAATGAGATCCATTTTCACACCATCACTCCCTCCTCAAAGCCCATTCTGGAGGCTCAGAGCTCTGTTGTGCCCTAGAAGGAAACTGATCACACAATGGCAAAGCAGTGACAGCTGAACACATTACTGAAGACACTATCTCCTTATGGACAGTCCCTATGGTCCTTGTGAGATAGATACAAACAGGATACTATATATCCCTTGGGCACTGATAATGCTTCTGGCTCCTCTTCAGAGTTGTATAGATACTTCCATATGGCACCATCCTGTTTACCTCTACCATCCAGTGTTCTAGTCACTTTCCAATAATAGGGTCATCAAGCCATGAAGCCTCTGACTTTGTGCATAGATTTGTCTATGGATAAGTGAGTTCAAAGCCTAATGGGCTATTCAGAGGTTGGGCCTGGTTGGAAGTCCAGAACCATCATGGGCATGCCTTTGATGCTTTTGAAGGTTTATCTACTCCCCAGGCCCTGTCTCTTCCCTTCTCTGCTTCCTGGATACCATGGGGTAAACAGTCCTCCACCACACACTCCCACCACCATGATGTTTTGTCATACTTCAGATGCTGGAGGCAGACTTCCTTGAAGTTAATATGCTGAAACCTGAGACAAGATAATCAGTTCCTTTATAATGTTGTTTATCCCATGTGCTGCATCACAGCAAGATAGCTGTCTAGGACAGAAATGATGAGGCCAGATGATTTTATGACAGCTCTGTGCATTTAAAGGGATGCAGTCATTTCATCCCTTGACAGGAATGGCAACTACCCATCATCTTGCCTCCATCATCTTCATCGATGGTAAAGGCTTTTTTTGTATCTGCTGTGGCCCAACCTGGGCATTAGAAACTGGGTAACATCGCTGCTCAACAGAGTGAACACCGCAGCGGAGATACAGATGGCAAACGTGGAATTCACAGCTCAAAGCTTCAAGACCACCATCCTTCTGGAATAGCCTTTTCTTGACTTGAGAGCCATCCCTCAGGGACACATGCAGAACTGGCCCCATCCAGGCTGTGAGGATAAAAGTCACAGCTACCTGCCAGAAGCCTGACAACTCTCTGGTGTCTTCTTACTACCTCCTTGCTTCCCATGGATCGCTTGGCCCTCTGGTGTCTCCCTTCTGCTAATGCCTAACACCTGTTCCCCTGTCACTATCCGAGCTCAGATCATTACACCTCTCTCCTGGACACTGGCAATGGTATTTTCACCTGTAGCCTCATCTCCTTGGGACAGTTTACACCTGGTCCTACTACTGCTGAGCTCAGCCCTTGCCAGCACCAAGTTCAGCCCTGTGCCACGTATATGGGACCAGGTTCATTTCTCAGGCATCATCCTCTCTCCCTTTCACACCTTGAGTTTCTAGAACTCCCATCTGTTTCCTCACAGGTTATCTATGCAAACATGTTCCTCAGATCCATTCCTCTCCCACTGACTATCTAATCCCAGTCTACCTGGACTTTGTGCTTCCTCCTGAAAGCTATCCCTGGCTCCCCACTTGCTAGAACCCTGAGCTCCCTCTTGAGTGCTGTCTTGTATTTACTTGGTGGCTCTGCTCCTTTCCGGCTGGAGGGTGAACTTTTCCTGAAGTCAAGCAAAATCTCTGGTTGGTTGTACCCGAGACATAGAAGACAACACATGATCCTTTCCTCCATGTGAAATGACACAGTGGTTAGTTGTTCTCATGTTGAGAAGTATAGTAAGTCATGTTTTGCTTACCTGTTCCAGGGGCAACTCTGTGCAGTGGGGTCCCTGCCTTCAGGAGGTAACAGTGAGGAAGGAAAAGCTGGTTGTTTCTTCATCACTGACACAACACTCTATGTGTTAAAAGAAAAATGGCCTCTTTTCCTCCCACCCAACAGCACCTCCATTTCAAAGAATGGCCTTTGGCTAAAGAACACCCCCAACTCCCATCTCCCCAAGAAATCGTGTTTGTTTTGACAAACCAACCCTATGTCCTTGAAAATGGAAGTGGAAAAGACTTGTCAGGGATGTTGTTGTTGTCATCTGATGTCGTTGTTGTCTGTAAAGGCAGCCACACAGGACTCCCCACAGGATGCCATTTCTCCACTCACATACCACTTGTGGCCTCTGAGAGAAAGAACCTAGGCTCCAGCTAAATTAGGTGCCTCTCTCTGCCTACAGCAGTGGCCCTGTCTGGCCGATCTGTGTCCCGATGGGAAGCAAGCACTGAAGCACAAGGCTTTCTTTCTCTCACCATCTCTACATCCTATGAAATTCTTAGGGAGGGGACCAGGCTGGCTTCTTGACCGAAGCTCCCCCAACCCCACCCAGTTTCTCAATGGGGAGCCACCCAGCTGGCGCCTCCCCAGCTCCCAGGCCTCAGGGAGAAAGAATGGACTGTTGAAAGTGCCTCTGGGTTCCCACACAGGAACGTGCCAGCTCCAGACAGTCAGGCTTTGTGTCGGGAGAATCTGCTTCTCATGAAGCAGGAGGGCACAGTGTCCTCTAGAGAGATTCAAGGGACAGCAAATGAAGACCCAAGCAGCAAAAGGACAGCAGGGATGATCCAAGTAGCAAAGGGACAGCAAAGAATGACCCAAGCAGTAGGCAAGCCTCAAGCATACATCTGCACTAGAATATGCCTGCCCTTCACTGACCCTGAGAAGAGTCCTCTAAGATGTGTTTGTCAGGGAGTGGGAGGAAAGCCTGATAGGATTCTTGGCATCCTAACTCATGCCCCAAGAACCTCTGCAGAGGGAGACTCCCGTGAAACAGGCTGGTCCACTAACTCCTTCCTCTCTTGACAAGTGTAGAAACCACGGCCACTGGAAAGGACTCACCAGACAGCTTTATGGTGCCAGAGCTGGAAATGAGGCCTCAAGATTCTACCTACACACCACTCTTTGCTCTGTTGCCATGAGAATTGTCTCACCATTCCTGGAGACCTGTGAGTGCACCCACCCTCCAGGCTCTCTGATCCCCACATATTCACCTTAAGCCTCCTTGTAAATATGACCCATGCCCATTTAGTAGAGGCTGTGTGGAGCTCACAGTCTGCAATCATGGCTCTTTATATATGTGCCTTGATTCCTAGCAACAGATGATTGGCCTCTAGGGAGAATCTAAGGTGAGTCAGATAGAGACCTTCCCTAATTATCTTGACCACAGAGTCAGGAAGGAGAGTTGGCCTTTCTTTGCAACTGAAGTCAGGAGGCATGACACTGATATATAAGAAGTCAGCTATATCTAAGACAAAATCCAAAATGCAAAGGCATGGTGTTAACAGACCCTACTAGAGCCCTGTTTCTAGCTCCTTCGAGACAACCATTGCCTCTTGAGTTGCCTGAATATTTAACGCATACTGATTGTTATGAACCCATACATTTTCTTTTGTGCTTAAATTCACGAATTGAAGATTCTCCTCCTCCCCCTCCCCCCTCCCGTAATTCAAAAGTCAAAGTATACCACGGCAGCTATAGTCCCAGGAGATGTTTTTCATACAATTTGAACTTTATTGTAGGAAATATTTATTTTATTGTAAATATCTCTTTTAAATAGTGTCCCTATTTCTAAATTGTTTTATTCTTTGAGAATTTCATACAATATATTTTGAATGTGTTGTTTCCCCTCCCCCAACTCCTCCAAAATCCTCCCTTACTTTCCTAACTCCACAACTTCATGGCTTTTTTTTTTTTTCTTAAAAAAAAAATACTTGGAACAATCATTTTAAAAAACTAAACTAAAGCATCAACAAAATAAAACTGAAGCACACTCAGGCACAGTCATGTGAATGCACACATGCACACACACGAACACACATATACAGAGAGAAAGAGAGAAAGAGAGAGAGAGAGAGAGAGAGAGAGAGAGAGAGAGAGAGAGATACCAAAAATCCAGTCTTTTTTGTGTTAACCAATTAATTCTGGGCATGAGGCTTGCCTTGGAGCATGGATCAACCCAGTGTCACTCCACTGAAGAAAAACAAAACCAAAAACTGATTCTTCCTCTCTCAGTAGGTACCAATTGCAAATAGCTTCTTAATTGAAGTAGGTCTTTGGACCCACCACTCTTCCTTCATGCTGGTATCTGTCTGGCTTGAATTGGTGTGTGTCTTCTACATACCGTCACTGAGGTCATATGTGACATTAATTTCCTTGGAGTCATCTATCACATCTGGCTCTTACTATCTCTCTGCCACATCTTTTGCATAGATCCCTATGCCTTGAGGAGAGATGTGTGATAAAGGCTTCCCATTGAAGGTTGAGCACTCTAAAGTCTCTGAGTCTCTTCATGTTGTCCAGTTGTGGATCTCTGTTTTCATTACCATCTACTGCAAGAAGAAGCTTCTCTTGTAAGGGTTGAGTGATACACTCACTGATCTCTGGGTATAGCACTTTGTCATTAGAAGTCATTTTCTTGCTATACTCACTTAGTAGAATAGTAGTTTGTTTTCCTCTAGGGTCTGTGACCTATCTAGTCTCAGGTTCTTGACCTCATTAAAAATATCAAGTATGAGATGGGTGCGCATATCTCACAGGCAGGACATTATTGTACCTCAAAGGATCCATGGTTGCGTAAGAGTTACTACTTTCTCCTCCAGTAGCATGCATAGCACCTTCCAACATTATGAACACAAGCCAGGAGGGGTGAGACCTCCAGTTGAGTACCAGCTAGATTTCTCCATGCTCAATGATATGAGTATATAGTGTCTTCACTATATGGGGTTTCTATAGATCCACTAGTAGAATTTTACCATCAAGTAGTGCAGGGTAACCAATAACATCTGCAATAGTGTGAAATATTTGGGGAGAATCTATTGGACTCCTTTAGCCAATGTGCTAAAAGATGTAACCTATTCCTGGTACTGGGGGTTTTATTTGGTAGCATATGGAAAGGCCTATTTGACATGCATGTACCAATTCTCTATTCTTCTTCTTACATACTATGTGTTGCCATAAAAAGCAAGGACTATGAAGGAACTCGTATTAGTTCTAACTCCTATCTAGGAACAGAAGGGCCTAGAATCATGTAAGCTAGAGACAAAGGCAGAAAACAAATCAAGTTCTTCTGAGAAACCAAGATGATATTTATTAATTAGTAACTGAGAGCCAAGGCAGTGATCCTCACACATGATGAATGTGTGTCTTGTGTGCAGAAGTAGGCAATTGGAGGTAGCATAATTGCTCTGGTTCACAAAGACATCAGGAATCAAGTCTCTTTTGGCTCATTGACATCTATGACAGCCACTTTCATGAAATGTCTCTGTGCTCTATGGTGTACTGACTGTGGTGAGTGAATACCAGGGTGAGCCCTTGACTCTAGGGTTCTTAGACACAGAAGGTCTAAGAAGACATAGAAGTTACAAGCTTAACCCTTCACTGAATCCAACAGAAGGGATGCCAGCCACAGCTTCTGGATGTTACATTCTCAGGGGCCTGGTGGTGAGATGCTAGAGAAACATCATAGAAATGGAAAAGCTGGAAATTGCTGAGCTCGGCAGGGCAAGCCGATCATCCCAACACTAAGGTGGTGGAGGCAGTAGAGTCATGTGGCATGATCAGTGTACTTAGAGGAGAAACAGACTAAGAGAGAGACATGAGACACACGGTTTAAGAAGTATAGGAAGATCTGGAGAGGTGGTTCAGCTGCTAAAGAGGTTGCCTTGAATGCAGAAAGCCTTGAGTTCAATCCCCAGCATCACATAAAACCAAACTCAGTGGCACATTCCTGTAATCCCAGCACTTAAGATGTAGAGGCAGGAAGATCATATAATCAAGATCATTATTAGCTGGTTAAATAGTTCCAGACCTGCCTGGGTACAATAAGCTCTTGACTCAGAAAGAAAGAAAGAAAGAAAGAAAGAAAGAAAGAAAGAAAGAAAGAAAGAAAGAAAGAAAGAAGAAAAATCCCAGAAGCCCCTCTATATTTTTTCTCCATGAACAAACAAATGCATGCTCCAGAGGAGACCTCAGAAACAGAAACATTGCATGCCTGCTGCTCTGCAGGGGCAGAGTTCAACTAAGGAGGGCATGCCGGTGTTCATGACATAGAGAGTGTTCATATCACTTGGCCACAAAGTATAGGCTCATCATTCCTTTCTCCAGTTCTCAAGGCAAGCATCAGAGGTATCTTCCATAAGTGGAAAAAATACATCAGTGAGTGGAACTCTGTGCTGTCACATTGAGGAGTGGCTCTGTACTGTCACATTGAAGACTCATTGGCTCTATGATGTCACTCACCTTGAAGAATAGCTGGCTCTGTGCTGTCACTCACATTGAGGAGCTGTCACTCACACTGAGGAGTGGAGGGCTCCATGCTGTCACTCACATTGAAGAGTGGCTGGCTCTGTGCTACCACTCACATTGAGGAGTTGTCAATCACAGCTGGCATGAGGAATTTTCAAGGATGATTTTCATTGTGTGCATCATTTTTGCTTTACAGTGAAATCTTAGAATAACCTCCCATTGTTCTTCCTACCTCCCCTCTTTCCTCACCCTTCCTTCCCTCCCTCCATCTCTCCCTTCCTTGTATCCTTCCTACTCACCAATGGTCTATCTCTTATTTTTTCCCTCCTAATAATAATAATCCCCAGCATTCTGAGTAATGGGGGCAAGAGCTAGCAAGATGAGAGCAAGTCAGAGGTTACTACCCAGCTGAGAAATGATGGTGATTTGGCCAGGAATGGGACAGCCATGGCATTGGAAATGACTGCCTTGTGGATATATGAAAGATGCAGGGTTTACTCATAGAGCAGAGGGGATGTGTGAAAGACCAGGAGTCAGGACCACCTTGGATCTGGACTAAAACATCCTGTATGATTGGGCCAGTGAACTAGAGAAGAAAGGGAAGGGAAGCGGTGGAGGAGACTCAAGTTGTCTGTTCCTGTTGGACCACAAAGACAAGTGTCTGGGAAGGAATCCAGGTAGAGATCCGGCTAGAAGTATATGTGGGTGAGTCATCTACATATAGGTGTTTAGTTAAATAAGGAAGTTATCTGAAGGGATGAGCCTGGAACCCTCCAATATTACTATCAGGCAGGCAAGAGACACCTACCATGGCTGAGGATAAGACAGTACAGAATGGTCCTGGAAGCCAAGGGAAGCAAGTGTTGAAGAGCAAGTGCTGCTGCTAAATCAGAGGAGAGGAACCCTGAACATGAGACCATGTGATGTGCCTCTCCCACAGGGCTGATCATTTTCCAGTCTTGTTCTCCACCTCTACCCACTACAGATGGGAAGCCAGCTCTTCCATAGCTCAACTGCCAAGTACTCACCACGTGGTTTCACTTGCAAAGGTAGAATCCAATTTGCAACTCCCAGGCTGGGTCATGGCAGAAGCATTTGCCACAAGTAGATCGGTAAGATCAGGAGGAATTGGGGTCTGGCTGGCTTAGTTCGAGTCTTGGCTTACCCGTGTGTTCCTGCTCCTCATGTGACCTTCAGGCCCCTCCTGATGCTCTGGTCCCTCAAAAACTGACAAGCAGAGGTGGTCCTCCCAGGGTATCACTGAGAGACTCCATAACCCGTACATAAGTCTCACACTCAGAGAGACTTTCCTCTCTCCCACACACAGATGCTGGTTCAATTTGAAGGGCCCTTTTCCAAAGTACAGAGGAGAATTTTCCTTTATGTTGTTGAAATTTAATGCTTCCTGCTTTCTCAGTCTCTTTTCACCTGTCATGGTGGTTGTCTTGTTGCTGTAGTTTAATTTGCAGTTTAGAGTCTTCTGAAATGGCATAAATAAGTTAAAAGGCACATCGTTAACATCAACTTGGACACTTTGATAGTGTGCTATGTTGAATTAAACTAAATAAAAACTTTGAACTCATAAACAAAATCAATGAAATTACATAATTTGTATTTCATAGCTCAATTACCAGAACAGAAAGAATATTACCACAAAACTAAGTCAGCTGTCTTAATTCCACTTCTTTTGGCTCATCCATATTACCAACACTCTCTGCTTTTATATTCACTGTTGCACAAAGAAGGACCAAACTGAAAAGGAAGATTGTGCTCTCTCTGAAGCGAGTTTGTTCTAGCAGACAGCATGGCTCTCACTGCTGTCAGCACTCCTAGTTCCTCAGTTGTAGCCTAGCCCACTTGCCTAGGACTTGCTTGCGGTCTGCCTAGTCTCCCACATGTCACACACCACAGCGCCAGTCCACTGGAATTCTATGCTTAAGCCTCAGACACGCATCTGGTTCATGTCTCCTCTGCTTGCATGCACGATCTACTGTACTATCAGTCCTCAGAAGACACAAGTTCAAAGATAAGCGTATTTAAGAATTTTAAACAGCAAAGCATTCAGTAAAGCCTAGGGCCATCAGAGCACAGAAACCCTGCACAGTGACATGGACTACTCCCTAGCCCTGCTGCCAATGTCCCTCTGTAGATACAACTGTAAGGGTCTATGATTCACTGAAGAATGATTCCCCCAACTCAAATAGTATGTAAACTTGAACAGTGCTTTGTTCTGCAAAAGTCCAGCATGGGGTTTCCCATTACCAAGACAGAGAGACAACCAAGTAAGCTCACAGGCCTGATTTAAAGCTCACTAGGGTCGGTGGGCTATGTCTTACTCTAGGCGTTCCAGAACCATTGCCGGGGCTTGGTGGCTGGAAACTGTTGCTGAGGAATCCCAGGTGTTTGTTTGTTTGTTTGTTTGTTTGTTTTTCTAGTAACTAACTTGCCCAGGCTTGCCAGGACTTGCTCAGTTTTTAGACCTAGTCTCCTAAACTGCCAAATTAAAGCCTGTAATGGAATCAACCTAGCTTTCTCACATAGCACTCACTACATACCTCCCATCCCCAGGGTCAGTTTCACCTTCCACACTAGATTGTAAGTCTCATTGTGCTCAGTTATTGCACCATTGCCTGATGCTCATGACACACTGTTGAATGAATATCATTCTAAAGCCGAGTCTGCCCGACACTTAGCCCATTGATAATAGTGGGCTTTTCTGAGGTAGTTTCTACCCCTCTCATTTGATTCATCCACACTGCATCTCTAGTGAGTGCCAGAGAAACTCACAGTCTGTTGAGAGATAGCTTCTGGAACATGAAGTTTTCTTGTCCACTTATGCTTGTCAGTTCTAAGCACTGGCTAAAACGTGTGTTTGGTGAATGTCTGTAGTGAGAGAACTCCTGGAATCCCATGGAACACTGAAGATGGAGTGCTACGGAATCTCATGGGAGACATTTTGGAGACATTAGGAAGGTACATGTAACCCAGCCTTGGACTTTCAGGAAGAATTTTCAGAAGAGAAAGTTCCCCCAAGGAAGAAGACCTTCAGTTGACAAAGTGCTTGCCTTGGAAACTATGAGGACTTGAGAGACAAAAGGTGGCTGATGAGCCTGACCAGGAAACATTCCAGATAGTCAGAAAGGCCAAAGATAACCATTATAAAATGAAAAAGCAAGGCTAGTGCAGATATGCCTCAGGCCCCACACAATGGACAGAATTCTCTGCTGTCAAAGACAGGCTGAAGCCACAGGTGTGTGGTAACAGGCTGACGTTATCATCGTGGGCCTCCAATCATAAAAAAAGGTAAAAATTAACCACCAATGAAAGTCTACCCTTTCATGCTGTTGCCAAGCTCTGCCCCAGAAAAGTATATAAAAAGTATGTACCTTACTAAGCCAGGGTCGACATTGCCCTGCTGGTAGGGCAGCCCCAGTGCACTGGATTCAATAGACCTCTTGCCTTTTGCATTGTTCTCAGTCTCTGTGTCTTTGTGGGGTGGGCCGCCCAGACATGTGGACTTTCAAGTCTACCAAAACAAGATGATAGGAGTTCAATCCCCAGATCCCACATACAAATCCAAGTGCCATGGTACAGATTTGTAAGCCAGTGATGGTGAAACAGGGCAGTAGAGACAGGTAGATCCCTAGAAGTGTGCTAGTCAGCTAGCTGGCCTACTTGAAGAAGTTCCAGGCCAGTGAGAGACCTTTCCTCACATCAACTGTGGAAAGTACCTGAAGAATGGCAAACAAGCAAGATAATCCAATGACCATATGCACAGAAAGAGAGAGAGAGAGAGAGAGAGAGAGAGAGAGAGAGAGAGAGACTCTTCCAATAAGAGTTGTCAGATACAATAAAGCACCATGGTCTGAGCCAGTGTGACCTTCTCAGCAGGTGTATACAGGTGGAGTATTATGCTGAAGCTGGAGAAGTGGGTAGCTGAGATCTGAGATGCAATTCTATCAGCTACTTGGCAGTAACATATGCTCCCCAAGAAACAAAAGGAGAGCTGCAAGCACCTTCTAAGAGGACCCATAGCTGGTCTCTACCTCAACATTTAGTAGGAATCTGTTCCTAGATATACGAGAGCACCCTTAGCCCGGAGAATGTCCTGAAGCCAAATGACTATGGTCTTTGGGAAATGGTGAGAAAGTATGGATCAAGCAGGTATGCTAAGATGCATATTGAAAACAGCTCAGCATCACCTGAGCCCGTGCTGTGTTCCAAGCTCTCTGCTAATGGCGTTATATCTGTTTATTTGCTCTTAATAAGAGCCTTTAGAGATAGGTGTCTTTACTATCCCCATTTTGCACATGAAGAAACCAGAGAGTTAAGAACTTAGTCAGGGCACTATGTTATCTTTGGGCCTCGGGCCCTTCCAGATCTGCAAGATTCCAGAGATTCTATGGTGTTTCAAACACTCACTATACTGGACATACTGCTGCTTAGCAACAAACGCTAAGTAGTCAACAAGCTTTAGGGAAAATGGTAAATTCCATTTGAGGTCCCCAAGAAAATTCTGCTGGTACAGGTGTGTGTTCACATCTGTCTCTCAGAGAAGGTGAGCAGGCTACTGAGAAGATGTAGAAATCATGGACTGACTGGTAAACATTGAACTCATGAACTCAGATGTCTGAAGAGAAGGAGGCCCAGGACAGAGCCCCATGTAGGAGATAGAGATGCAGGAGATGAGAAAATGGAATAGAAAGGAAAAACAGAGCAAGGTACTCAGAAACCAATAGACACCCATGTCACTCAACAGAGACAGACAATCAGCTGAGACCTGCCAAAAGCATTTTTTGTCTGTGCAGGGGCCTCCTCCACACATGACTTCATACAGAACTACCTCCCTCCTCTGGAAAATAAGAAAAAAAGGACAGGCAGTGTATATAAAACTAGACATAAGGTCTTATTTTTACAACTCATGGGAAAAGAAATCATGCTTTGTCCAAACTGTGCTGATGTGACATCTAAAATGACAGTCTCTGCAGCCAGATGCAAGGTACCTGAGATAGACATCTGACAGGCACGTCCACCCCTTTTTGGTCTCGCTTCGCCTGGCGGTAGACAAAAGTAATTGAAGTGGCAAGCTCAAACGTCTGTCCCAGATCTAAACTTTCTCCTTGACCATTCCTTCCAAAGATATTGATTGACAAAATGTGATGAAAGACACACACAGACACAGAGACAGACAGACAGACAGACAGACACACAGTACATACCTTCTGTGTGTCCCTTTATATCCTAGTCCTCCTCTGTCTTGTTTTTTTTCTTCCAAGGTAGTGCCTGAGCCACTAATGAGAAGCACGTGCTTCTAGGCTGCCATGGAATTGCTCTATGCAGCCAAAAAGAGAAAGGGGAAAAAAAGAAAAAAGAAAGAAAGGAAAGAAATGAGCTTTGGTATTCTCAGCCCTACACATAATTCCCCTATTGATGTGCTGTGAATTACAGTGGCTGCCAGGCCATCATGGTTTCTGAATCATTTCCTTCAAGAGGGGATCTGTGCTTGTCCCTGGGCTGGCTTCAGGCTTGCAAGGAAGTTGGGCCTCTGTGCCGTTGTACTGCCTTTCCTCCCTGCCAGAGTTCCAGCAGGAAGGTGGAGGTTCAGGCAGCACAAGAGAGTAAAGATGATAGATAAGCAGATCGAGCCTGATTATCCCAACAGCCAGACCCTAAAACTCCAGTCTTTCTCCCTTATTAGAGATGGGAAGGAACTAAAACACAGTTGAGACACTATGCGTTTCTCCAACGGGTTCCAGACTCAGCTGAGTCCAGATTCACCATCTTCTCTGTCTTGTTACTCTGTGTGATGAAGGTAAGATAAACATTGTAGGGGCAGAGTTGGATATGAATTCAATGCCGGTCCCTCTTTCAGTGGCTCACACTAGGGAACCCTGAGTTGCATGCCTCCCATGCAGTTCCCATGGCTAAGGATGAGGGTATTAGTGGTCCAGGATTTTCTCACCAGGGCATTGGTGCCCAAGTAAATCTGTTTTAAATTTGTCTATAGAGTAAGTTTCGTTCATTCAACAAAGAACTTTAATCCTCCTTTCTCTGGGCAGATTCTATGTAGGCACCAGTGTTTCCAAGAGGAAATGGATGTGGTCCCAGTTGTAAGAGATACAAGCAAGAATATGATGTAAATTGAGTATGGCAAGTGTTATGAGGGAGTGTTCCAGGGGATCATAAATGCAGACCTGGGGTTGGGGAGAGTCCAGGGAAAGCATCCAGAAAGTTCTGTTGCACTGAATGAGGCAAAGTGTCACATCATGTCATTTTCCTTTGCCCAGACATCCCTCCTCCTATCCTAACTCCTGTGTGCATCCCCTAAGGTCTTTGTTTTGCTTGAAGATGAGACTCACCACACCAAGTTGTCTCCTCCATGACAACAGAGGGCACTTTCCCAACAACCTCTGCAGATTGAGGAAGTGCTGGAGTGCCGCCACCTGGTGGCCATACTGAGCCAGGTCTAGTTCCCTGCTACTGTCCTAGGGTACTCAGGAGAGATGAGTGACCTAGAAGCAATACCAATCAGAAACTGGTAGTTACAGGTAAAAAGAAAAACTTCTAAGAAGCCCCTGTCCGCCTTCAGATGACTGCAGTCTCCCCTTAAGGTAGATCTGAGAAGCAGCTAGCTTTGAGGAGGTGCCACATCTTAATCTTAAGATCCCTAAGCCCTAATTGTCCTTGATGTATGAATCATTATTGAACTGGTGAATGAAGCAGACCCTTACAAGGAAGGTTCTAGAAATAGCATGTATTTGCTATACTTGCTATATATTTGCTTTAGATATTGTCTATACTATCTAGAACAGCTGCTCGTTTCTCTGGTGCATTCCTGGTAAGGTGACTTGCCCTGGGTCTCATAGCTCCTCTCAGAACTAGGACTGGTTGGCATGTCAACTGACTCTCTCTGCATTGCCTGGCAGGGTCAGACAATGCTTACTTAAAGACCATATAGCAAGGCAGCCCAGGAAACAGGAATGAGGCCTTTGTCTGAGGTCACAGCCTGTGGGAGAGCTTTGAGCTGAGAATCACTGACCTTCCTTCCTTCTCAGACCCTCAGGGGCTCCCTCTTGCCTGCTGGGTGGGATCTGAATATCTTCCCTTCTGTTGCTCCATTTCACCTCTTTCCACATAGGCTTCAGCCCTTCTTGCCTTGTCTCTCCACCCCCACTCCCACCCTTCCTGGATCATATGAATGCCTCCCATCCCAGGCCTTCAGCCCCTTATTCTTGTGCACTTAAAGAAGACACAGAACTTCCAGTGCCTGCATTTCCTGACCCATGAGAAGAAGATCCCCAAAGCACAGGCAGATTGTGTTGCTGTGAGAATTGACGGAGTTCAGCATGCAAGGCTCTCTGAGCAGCACCCAGCAAGCAATCTGCTTGCCAAGTGTTAGCAGTAATTCCTGTGGTTGTCACCACATGTCCCGTGTTCCTTTGATCCCTGTCCTACATCTCCCTCTACCTTCTCCTCAGATGGGACTCATTCTTGGAGATCATTTTTAAAGATCCAGACCTCTCTTTCCTTCTTAGCCAACAGGGGTGTGTCTATCACACCCCTCTCTCAACGGCACCCTGAATTCTCCAGTCCATCAAAGGGAGCAATAGTGACTGTTGGTTATGGGATGCCTCTGATTGGCAACTTTACAGTTAGAATGTATAACTTGCAAAGGCCTGGCAAACGTGAGAGATGGTACTTTGCAACTCTAGAAGATATATTCACTGCTCAGCTTCTGACTTGCCGAATACTTGCCCATAGCGTTGACCAGGAGACCAGACTTTAGGACACTCCACAAACATAAGCTCTGCTGTGCTATGCTGCTGGACTCCTCAGGCTTCCCAGGTGCTGACAGCTCCATTCTCACCCACTCAGCCACCCAGAGTTCAGGGAAGTCACGTGCTGTGATTGAGCAAAGGACTTACCCAGCTAGGCCACCGGAGAGCCATTTGTCCCCACCCCAACCCCTCCTTCCCCTGCTTTCCTCGCCTTCCAAGCTCTGCCCTTATTCTGTCTGTCTCCCCAGACCCTCTTTACAATAAAAATGGGAAGGTCCTGGTTTTGTTTGTTTGTTTGTTTTTCCCTCCCTCCTCCCCCAGGTCGTTTTCACTGTCCCCAAGTCCTTCTCAGGGACTTTAACAACCAATTCACCTTTTAGCCACTCATCAAGCATTGTGAGGACCACATGCTCACCACAAGGCATTATAGGAGAGTCAAGATAAATAAGATTCAATCCCCGCACTGGGTGGGGAAGGCAGGGTCTGCTCTGTTCCAGGAAGAAGCCAGAGGCTTGAACTGTTCCTCTGGATCCCACACCACTCTACCTTGGCCCAGCCTTTGCTCTATAGTCTCCACTCCACTGAAAGGGGAACTTTGCATGTGCCACCACCTACATGGCAGATAAAAAGTAAAACAGTCACCATTTCCCCCAAGTCAGACCCTCATAGCATAGTGCACAGCAGGGTAGGAGACTCATCTGATGCAGAGATGAGTGTGAGCTGCTTCAGACCAAATACTGTGTCCCTTCCCAGTACATACATTGATATCTTATTCCTCTCCAAGAAGAGGATTTGAGGTGAGGTCTTTGAAAAGTGATTATGTTGCTAGGCGGAGGCCCTGGTGAATGGGAGTAATGCTCTTATAAAAATTCTCCAAGATCTGGGGAGACTATTCAGTCTGCAAAGTGTGAATATCTAAACCTGGTCCCCAGAACCCAGGGGAAAACTGGGCATAGTGGGACATACTTGTAATCCCAGTACTGGTGAGACAAAGAAAGAAGGATCTCTGGAGCTCACTGGCAAGCCTAATTGGCAAGCTTCAGATACAAATAAGACCCCGTCTCAAAAATCAAGGGGGACAGCTTCTGAGGAATGTCACCTGACGTTGACCTTTGGCCTCCACACAAGCCAGTGTACACATATGCAACCCCGCACATGAACACACATATACACGGATGCTTCCTTACCTCTCCCGACACTTAAGAACACACTAATCAGGTTCCATCTGCAAATCTATGAACCAGGAAGCAACCCTTGCTGGGCAGAGACTCTTCCAGCTTCTTGACCCTGGTGTCCCAACCCCTGGGGCTATGAAGAATAAGATTGTGTTGTTCCCAAGTCTGTGGTGTTATGTTTTAGCAGCTGGCAGGGACTCGGGCAGTTCTGAGAGCTGTCTCTGGCCACACAGCAAATTTGCTGACTGTCTTTGTTTTTGCCTAAGACTGCAGGATCTCTCCTTTGTTCTTAAGCTCATGACCTACTGGAGTGAACAGCAAATTCATCACCCATTTTAGTGATGTAACATCTCTCTGCAGGTTGGACATCCAGGGGGAGTGAAGAAGGATGCTAGCAAAAACCTACCCTGAATTGATTGCAGCAGAATGTCTCCTCTGAACGCTTTCTGTTGTTTTATTTATAAGATTTATTTCCATTATTTTCTAGTATGTGTATGTTGGTGGCCGGGGTAGAGGGGGTATGCTCATGTGAGTGTGAGTGCCTGTGAAGGCTGGGTCTCTTGCAATAGCTGTAAACTGTTAATTACCGTTGCTTGACTGTGGAACGATCTCTCCATCCCCGTCCGGTGTGTATTTAGTCAGTCACCTACTCGACACATTGACTTGTGAGGATACAGTTGTTTGTAAAACCATCCATTTAGTGAAAAAGAGGTCGTGGAGAGATACACAGCTAGAAGGGACTGAGCTGTGACTGATTCCTGGAGAAACAAGCTCTAGAATTTGCTGCCCTGGTCCTTAAATATTTAAAAGGCAATACAGTAAGACCCTCTGTCTGTGAGCTCTATGCCCACAGCGTCAGCCAACCACAGATCTACAATATCTTTCCCCTCCCTCAAAATCATTGACTATGCTTGGACCCCTCCCCTTTAACAGTCATCATAATAGCTGTGGTGTTGGGGCTAAGTTGTGTGGAGATGAATTAGAGCACAGGAAGGATACCGTGCACTGGTTAGATGCAATGCTACGCTAGTCTACACAACAGACTTGAATCGCTAGAGACCGTGGTATTGGCATGGGGCCCTGGAGGAAGGATGCTACTGCACAAGTGGGACGCTTCCTGAGTGCTGGATGCTTGAAGCTGCTGGAAATACAATGGCATACCAATATCCACGGCCCTTGAAGCAGCCGGAGGCATCCAGAGAGTCAGATAAAAAGTGGAAGTTTGGGAACTGAGGGGACAGCTCTGTTGGTAAAGCGCTTGCCATGCAAGCGTGAGGACCTGGTTTCAGATACCCAGGATCTGTGTAAAAAGCCAGGCTCAGCAGCATGCATCTAGAATCACAGCACCAGAGAGGCAGAGACAGGCAGGGCTCTGGCACTCCCCTGGCCAGTCAGTCTAGCTAAATCCCTGGGTTCTGTTAGATGCTCTGTTTCAAACAATAAGGTGAAGAGTGACTGAGGAAGATACCTCTGGCCTCCATGTGTACATTCATACTCATACATATGTGCAAACCTGTGTGCACATACACATGCGTGCCGCGCGCGCACACACACACACACACACACACACACACACGCACGCACTTTACTTCCTTCATCTCCCGACTATATGCTATCCACCATGCACGGGTAACCTGAAATCCTCTGACAGTACCTTCCTCCTCCTTCAGATCCATGATCCTCCCAGAGCTTCCTCTGGTGCTAATGGATCTTTGGTTGGAAATAGAAATCTAGAATTTTCTTAGTTTTTTTAATTACTTGCCCCCATGCTTTCCTTTTACCTCCTATGTGTGCTTTTCATACTCCATTCTGATGTTTGCTTTTAATTGGAAATCATGAGCCAACATCATCGGATAACACGGCAAGGATTCTTTGTATGACATTTGTCATTGCCATAAAATCCTGGAGCCTAAGGGAACTCTCTCAGCCTCCTTTAATCTCCTAGTTTCCAAAAGGAGAAAGAAAATAAGGTGTTTCTGGGTTGGGGCGAGGGGTGGATGGAAAGGCAATTTGATAACATGCTTTTGAAGGGCTAAAGAGAGTCAATAGCTGTATTGTACTGGTTACGTGGAAACTTCTTAAGTCATTCTGGGAAAGGATAATGTGCGCGTGTGTGTGTGCGCTTGTGTCTGTCTGCGTCTGTCTGTGTGTCTGTGTGTATCTGTGTGTGTGTGTGTGTGTGCGCGCGAGCATGTGTGTGTGTGCGCGCATGTGTCTGTCTGTGTCTGTCTGTGTGTCTGTGTGTCTATGTGTGTGTGTGTGTGTCTCTCTCTCTGTGTGTGTGTGTGCACGCGTGTGTGTGCACGCATGTGTCTGTCTGTGTCTGTCTGTGTGTCTGTTTATCTCTCTCTCTCTCTCTCTCTCTCTCTCTCTCTCTCTCTCTCTGTGTGTGTTAGGTTCAGAGAGCAGGGTACCCACACAGAGAATTGCTTCAATACTGCCTCTGGGCCTGGAGAAAAGATAAGCAAACCCTACTGTAGGGGTTGCTTCTGAAAATCAAGCTTTTGTCCAGCATGGAGTTTAAACCGAAAATGTAGGAAATCCTATTTCTATGCCATCTTACCTTGGAAGAACCCTATCTTAGTGGAGACCACAGGGTGCCAAGGTACAACAGACAGGGCTCTGGGGTGCTCTGCTCTGATTCCTTCCCTGCTAATAACTAGGGTGTGGCTCTAAGGAAGTTTCTCCTCTCTCGTGGACTTGTTTCTCAAACGTAAAATGAGGGGGTTTTGACAAGAAAGTCTCTGAGGTAACATCCTGCTCTGAGGTTCTGTCCATGTGCAATAGATTTTTATGGTATGAATTTCGTCAGCCAGAGGCTCTGCTTCTCGGACTTGAGTGGTTTTTCCCTCCACCCACTCAACAAGCACAGCCTTTAGTCAAACCAGATTTGGGTATAAATTTCATTTACTTCTTGTTTGCATCAACAATTACATAATGCCTCAAAACTAAGCTTCCATGTTGTGGGATAATTAAACATAACAATTAGTCACTTGCTAGGAAGGTCCTCACATTCTGGACTCAGGCCTGTGAAAAGACAAAAGCATGTATGGGTCATGGGACAAAGAATGGGCATCTCCGTGCTTGACTTCATAACTTGTAGGGATCTATAAAGTACCTGAGCTCTGACAAAGTCTATCTCCAAGCTGTCTGGCAATCTGATTATCTCTTCTGCATTGAGTTTGTGTAGTAATAGGAGGTAGATACCAGAGGCCAGTTACCAAACAGACCCAACTGAATACTTTGATGGTCACATGTATAATAGATCAGTTCCCCCTGTCATTATACAGCAAAGTCAGGATTCCAACCAGTTGTCTGGAATTTCTGTGTGAGTGCATCAGTCCTTAACGATGTCTAGGACTACTGCAGTAAACCATGCAGTCTAATGAGCTGTATCTCCACTTCAGCACTATGAACACAGGGTAATTCTTTGATGTTCCAGTGGTCATATCATTGGATGTCTAGAAACACCCCTGTTCCCATTCCGGGATATGTCAGTAGCCATTCCTTAAGAACATCTCAAGACATTGGCAAATGTCATATGTGAATGGCATGGACAGAATCCAGCCAGAACAGGCTGTCGTGTCTACAGCGCCTTCAGAAGAGGCATTATGAAGAGCAGAGGTGGTGTCATTTAGGCAGTGGTCATCCTCCCTCAAAGCATTTTCCTCCAGTCACCCAAGAAGCTCCCATAATGATCTGACCCTGGAGGGGCTGAGATGAAGAAGCCAGCTCCACCCAGTCTTCCAGTCTTCACTACTGGACAGAAGCTGAAATGACAATGGTGACAAGGGCAATGGCACCCTAAACTGGTGTCACTTGGGGACTTCCAGACCTTTTAAGATCCAAAGAAAAGCTTTTGCCCCTTCTCAAACTTTTGGCAATTATCAGTTGGCCCCTCTGCTCTTGAATCTTTTGCCATTGGGTCACTTGTTCCCATGATTACTAACCCTGCATATCACTGTTTGCAGGTGCACCTGCTTCTTATGCCCCCATCACAAAGGGGCTCTTCTACCAAAGGTAATGTGTTTTACTCACTCAGTGCCTCTAGGGAGATGCTGGGAAGGGAGTCTCTGTTCTGGTAGCAGACATCTTGTTGGCCTTTCCTGTCTTCCCATTTCTTGTCCTCAGCCCCCTTGATGTTAGCCATGACCCTGGTTTCTTTTCCCTGGATACCCACAAAGGCTTGGATCTGGATGACTCTAAGTCTTCAGGAACTCACCTTTTAGTTCCATCATGAACCAAAGTATTTTCCCCAGTAAGGCTTTCCTCCCTATGCAGGGCCACTGAAGGAGCTTCCATAAGGTAGTAAAATAAGCTGTGTGCCAGTAAAACAATATGCAATGCTCTGGTTTAATTATAGATGGTGTGCCCTCAAGGATTCCTGTGTAAAAACTTCATCCCCACTGTCAGTTGTTTTGAGAATAGAAACTTAATCGATTTTGGAAAGAGATGAGGCCTTTGGGAAGAGATTGGGCTTAGATAAAGTTATCATGATGGAGTCCCAGTGGTTTTGTAAGAACAAAGCAAGACAGAGAAATATACATGCCTCTATCTCTTGACGTATGGTGTCCTGTGGCACCTCAAGATACATTTAACAAGAAGACTACCACCACATGCAGCCCTCTCACTCTTGGACCAGAATTATGATGCAAAAGGAACCTGTTTTCTTTAAAAAGGTTTCATTGTAGCAGTGCAAATCAAACTAGAATGCTTAATACTTGTGTTGATATTTTAGCCTCTCTTCAATATTTGGCAATGACCTCTGTGTTTGATATGCATTATCTAATGTAATAATAAATCCCAATCATCCCAATGATACTCAGTAAAACATGCAGCACAGTGATCTGGAACATTTTGAGTCAAAGGTATAGCTTACATCATTCTATGTACCTCTGTGTTCTCCTTCATTGGCATAATAGAGATAACAGCAATAGCTACCCTTGAAGTCATGGTGAGAATCGAGTCAATAAAGATGGATGATGTTTAAAAGAGTGTCTGGCCCCTTAGCATGTGTTCAGTCAGTAATGGACTGTTGTCGCAACCATTGGGGATAAGTAGAGGGGTTTCAGACTGAGCCAGCCTTAGACAGGGACAATTCACACAGAGAGCAGGGTGGATGAGTAAGGTCTTATTCCCAAGAATAACCGATGCTCTCAGTTTCATGAAATCAAAGCCCAGTGGTCAGGAGCCCCTTTCTCAACCATGTTGGCCTTCCCTCCTGACTTCAGCTACTAATTCCTCATTCCCACAGAGTTCAGTTAGACACTTGGGAAAATATTTTTCCAAAATAAATGTCAAATTATTGTTTGTCTCAAACCACTCAATTCTGTGGCCCATCCCTGTCTACTAATGTTACTGCCCTTCCCTATTTAGACTGAGGTTTTATAGCTGACCAGGGCTCTCACTAGGGCTTCCCTGTCCTGCCATCTCCAGCCTGAGTCACCCTATGATGTCACTGTCCTGCATTTGTCATGGTGGCTGCTGTGGTCCCAAAGATGACTATGGATGAGACTGGCCCTGAGCCCAGCTGTGACTTATTCTCATTGTGTATTGCTCGTTCCTCCCTGGGAGAGTGGAGTCATAACAGGGCTACCTCCACAGTCTGATTCTTCCGTTCTGTATTGCTGGATCAGTGAGGCTGTTCAAAGTCTCAACCTCCTCATTAGTAAAGAGGAAGATTTGCAGATTCTCGAAGATAGGATTTCTATCACTGTAACAAATCACCATGACGAAAAAGCAAGTTGGGGAAGAAGTGGGGTTTGGGACTTATACTTCCATATCACTGTTCATCATCAAAGGAAGTCAGGACAGGAACTCAAACAGGTCAGGAACCTGGAGGCAGGTACTGATTCAGAGGCTATGGAGAGGTTCTGCTTACTAGTTTGCTCCCCATAGCTTGCTCAGTCTGCTTTCTTATAGAATCAAGGACAACCAGCCCAGGCATGGCCCCACCCTCAGTGGGCTAAGCCTCCCACATCAATCACTAATTAAAAATGATATACAGGCTTGCCTATAACACAACCTTATGAAAGCATTTCCTCAATTGAGGCTTCCTCCTCTCTGATAACTCTAGCTTGTGTCAAGCTGACATAGTCAGTAAAGAGATTAAATTGGACAGTATCAAAATGCCTGTGCATGACACAGAGTAGGGGGCACTAACATCTATTGTCATGAGCATGACATATAACAAACCAGCCCAAAATTCAGCAACTTAAAATATTCTTTTTTTAATGCATGTCTGTATTTGTGCGTTCATGTGCACGTTCATGAATGAATGTATATGTGTAACCACAGGTGTTACTCTCAAAAGAGCCATCCACCTTCTTTGAGTCAGAGACTCTCACTGACCTGGGACAATTAGGCATGTCTGGCTAGCCTGTGAGCTCCAGTTACCCTACTGTCTCCACTTTCCTGGAGTTCCTATTACAAGTATGTGTCAACACACCTGAATTCTACAGATTACACTAAAGCAAGCTCTTTACCAGCTGAGCCATGTTCCTAGACATATCATTATTCTTGCTACCATGGATTAGACAGCAATTGGTAGGTTTATGTTTGACTCCAAATGGACCAATAGCTCATCAGGACATGCTCTCAGCCTGACAATGGCAGAAGTACAAGAAGACAATGCCCAAATACACAAGCACACTTTAAAGCATTATTCCCATCTCATTGGTCCAAGCAAGGGACATAGATAAGCCCCAAATTAAAGACAAAGACTGTACCCCCCAATTAAAGAGATGACAAAGTTTCTGTCTTAATAAATGCCCGAGACTGGGTGCAGTATAAAGAAAAAAGGTCTGTTGAGGTCACAATTCAAGAGGTCCAAGCTCATGCATGGCTTCTGGTGAGGGCCGTGTGGCAGAGGGAATCATGGGACAGAAGCTCATGAGAGGTCACAAGGCAAACCATAAAGCTAGAGAGCAAGCTTAGAAGACCAAATTTGCTTAATGGTAACCCTGGGCAGCATCCCAGGTGCCTAATCAGCTCTGAGGCCTGATCTCCTAAAGGTTCCCCACCTCGCAATACCGTCAGATTAAGTACAAGCTTCCAGAATAGGGCAGGGGGTACAACAAGGTCCCAAGCATAACAGTAACACCGCAGAAGGTATGGATGCAGAGAGGTGTGAAGAAGTAGGAGTAGTGATGTTAATCTAGTGCTTTTTCCCTGTTTCTAACTCTCCCCCATATACTTGGGCCTCTCTGTTTCACATCATGCCCACCCACATGCAGCCCAAGGAGAGAACGTACAATCTGTGCATTGGCATCTGTGACCAATAACTTGTGTAGGACCTTGGGCTTAAAGGGATGTCTTTGTGGTAACCCCAAAGTCACACTTGCTCATCTTAGTGTGGGCAACATACTCTGAACTCGCTCCTTCTCTCTATATGAAAAACTAACTAATCCTTTCAGCCACCCCTACAGTTAGGTATATTCTCCTCTGACAACTGAGGAAACTGACGCTTTGCAATGTCTGTATGCCTGGGGCTATACAGGTAATACGTAAAGAGAGTTTTACTGAGCCTAGTCTCCAATCAGGTGTGTTACTTCAATGCTGTGTTCTGTTCATCAAATCAGGAAGGAGAGAACCGGAACTCAGGCCAGGTTGTGTCCGACCGTCCAATGCAGTAACTATACTTTCAACCTTATTTATGTCTGTGCTATGACTCATCTATAGGCCATTCTTTAACTTTTCCACTTAAGGTTGAATGAAATACCTTTTAGAAGCTGCACATAAGAGAGGACCATAAATGCAGATCAATAGCTCATGACACAACAAACAAAGCAGCCATAAAAAAGATCTACAGAATCAGGGACATAGTTCAGTTATCAAAGGCTTGTCTGGCATTCTTGGATTGAGCCCCAGGTGCACAAAAAACATGGACCTAGTGGCAAATGCCACTAATCTCAGCATTCCAGAAGTAGAGGCAGGAGCATCAGAAGTTCATAGTCATACTAGGCTACACAGCAGTTTCCAATCCAGCTCAACGTCCACTGGACCCTGTTTCAAAAGATGAAATTATTTACAAAAATAAAGCACTTTTATTACGTTCCAACTGGATACTCTTGCTTGCTATAGCTCTAAGTTCCCAGAGAAAGTTAGATGTTTGCAAGTACGGGGAATGTGGCAGAGTTGAACTAGTTCTAAACTATGACACTCTTGATGGCTTCTCAAGGTTAGGATGTTAATTGTAAAGAGAAGAATTTCCTGCCACGTGGTACAATGTATTAATATATCCAGGTTCCACCAAAACCCACTGGAAGGGCCACCAGAAACTCTGGCTCTATTTTATGTGTACATGGCTTTGGAGGAAGAGCCCAAACTCTTTGGAGGAAAGACCCCAGAAACCTTCTGTAAATCCTTCAGTCCCTCCTTGGATTAGAGGCCCCTGAAGGTCTGTGACCAAGGGTTATGGCCAGTTTTCTCATGAGTAGATTTAAATCTAACACACTGCTGTTGTTCTGGTCCTCCCATTAAAGCCATGGTCACAAGTCTATGGCACTATTGAGAAATGATAGAAACTTTAAGTGGTGGGGCCTAGAGACAGGAAGTTAGGTCATTAATGGCATATTCTTGAAGGGGATGTTGGGACCCCAGCCACTTCTTATCTCTATCTTTGCTTCCTGATGGCTGCTGTACAGTGAGCTGTTGCTTCTGACCTAAGTTCTGCCATGTTGTACAGCTCTAGATGTCCCTCCCGTGAAGACATCTCTGTAGTTCCTTCACTTCAGTGGGAATTGGAAATGTATCAGAGGCTATGCCCATCATAAAGAGGTAACCATTTCCTCTTTAGGGTCTCGCTGCTACTCCAGTGACCCAGAAAACACTGCATTGATTCCCTGAACCCAAATCTCTCAAAATGTTGGGATTGTTTCCCTAGGGCTTCTGTACCTGAAATAGGCTACATCTCCCATAAATTAACCTTCCCAGACTCCCCTTTTATGGGAACCTCCACATCATCGCTTCCCATAGCCAAGGAACTGTTTTCCCATCACACAAGTGAGGAACCTTCTGCTGAGTACAAGCACTTCTCTCAAATCTCTTCTCTGCTGTGTCAAAAGTTGCTTTATTTTTTGTAAGGAGCTGGGTCTTTGAATGAAAATCTGGAGAGCAAAGGAGCACAGACCTTTTCCAAAACATTGGCCACATGACAGCAGCATGGCTGTCAGGAAAGACAAGGACACTGCAGAACGAAAACACAAACCAGCTGATTTCATGCAACTTCGCAAGCATTCAACACACACACACACACACACACACGAACACACACAGATGTGTGCACACATACACAAGCATGTATTAGTGCAAGCACAATACACACATAAATACATGAACTTACACACACATGTACACACAGGCTCAAGTGACTTTCAGAGTAAATGGCTATGCAGCTGATTTTGATAGATGGTAATTTCTTGTCATCCCTAGACGTTTATCTCCATTTTATCCTTTGATTTTAAGGAAGGATATGACTTTCTTCTTGTTTTTTTCTATTATTTGTAGTGTGTGTGTGTTTGCTTGCTTTTTTGATGTTGTTCTTTTTCTTGATTTTTCTAAGAAAATATGTTCTGAAGAAAAGAATATCATAAAACACTCATTTGTTTTCTTTTGTGTTCTTACCTCTGCTCCAGCTTGGGATTCTGTTCCCTGTATGTGCACAGCAAGACCTCAACCAACTTTCTGAGCTGTTCCCTCCCCTTCCCAGGAACAGTCAGAAACAGCAGAGAAAGTCATCAAAGGCTGCAACTCCACAGGCCCTGTGCCTCCTGCTTGGGCACAGAGAGAGGAAAGAGGCCCCTGTGGGCCCCAAAGGGGATTTCTTCCCTTCCTGACAGACTCTAGTACACAAACTGTGTTTGCTAGGAGGGGAAGGAATGCTATTGATGACACTGATGCTGCTGGAGAGAGAGAAACAAAAATAATCTGGGACCATTGGCTCTGTTTCCTGTGCATGTGTCTGTGTGTCTGTCCTGTCCCCAGCCTGTCTGGCAAGCTCTGTGCTTGTTTGGGTTGGAAAAGGTTCATGGAGAGGACTCCATGGAGCCAGGGCCTGCTGAAAAGACATCTCCAGGGTCCATGACCCTGGCCCAGCAAAGTAGGACAGCTGCCACCTGGCATCTAGAAGTGTCTATTCTCAATTGTGGCCATAGAGATGGAGACAGCCTTCTTCCTCCTTAGCTGTTCTCTGTTTCCTCTGTGCACATCAATCTCTGGACCTACAGGCATGACCTGTGCTTAGACTGTTGCTTGTATGTCTCAACCCTCCCCCCCCACACACACACACACTTAACTTTAGGCTCCTTAAGACATGGGAGGTGACTCAAAGTGAACTCTAGCTCTTGGTCCCTGCCTAGAAGTTTCTGGAATTCAGTAGATACTCAGCATGTTGAGTGGAATGGCTTCTATGTCTTTTCTCTGTCTTTCAATGTTCCTTCCCTGATGCCACCTGTCTTAACTTTGAGAGCATTGTCTCTGGACCCTGCCAGTGCTGTAGGGAAAGCATGGCTGCCCTCATTCTGCAAAGGAGGATGTTAATCTCAAGTTCACATTCACACTGAGAGTAAAATGTGGGAACTTTAGGATCCTGGGTCTGAGCTGTTGGTTTGTTCCCCCCTAGTACCCTTCTATTGCTACATTCTCCCTTTCATCTATTCTGTTACTTGCTCTCCTTGCCTGCTCTGCCCACCCATATACCTGCCCATAATCACCCTTCCCATTATGACCATCCATGTCTTTATCCATGACTTAAGGACTCTATGGGCTCTAAGCTGAGATGAATCCACCGTGTGAGCCCAGGTGTATCTGCAGAGAGGAAGCAAGGGTAAGGACCAGTTACCTGAACTCAGATCTCTACTCTTCTCAACCCTGGAGAGACATTTCTCCATGACTTTGATTTAATATCACTTTGTCATGGTCTATGTGTGTGTGTGCATGTGTGCATATTATAGGTACATATCATGTGGGCATACATATGTGGGTAGAAATCAGAGGTCAATGTCAGATAATTTCCCCGATCACTCTCTAACTTACTGTTTAACACAGGGTCTCTCACTGAACCTGAGGCTCACCAATTCAGCTAGGTAAGCAGACCAATGAGCTGCAGGCATACCCTTGTCTCCGTTGCCCCTCCCCTGTCTCAACCCAAGTGCTGAGGTTACATGCCTGGATTTTTATATGGCACTGGGAATCTGGACTCGGGGTCTCCTTCTTACACAGGAGGCCCCTTCCATATCCGCCATGAACCATTTCTTCTTTTTCTTGTTGTTTTTCTTTTGTTGTTGTTGTTGTTGTTTTGTTTTGGTTTTGTTTTGTTTTGTTTGGGGGGTGTTTTTTGTTTGGCTTGGTTTGAGCTTTGTTTTGGTTTTGAGATGTGATTTTTGCTGTGGTAGCCCAAGTTATCCTTGAACTCACGATCCTCCAGCCTCAGTTTTCCTAATGCTAGGATTACAAATGAGCCCCATGGTCAGCTTAAACTAACCTTTATAATTGTGATTTGTACATATTTCATCTTACATATCTTGGATCAATATATAGGTACATGTTAAGCAGGTTTTTCTTTAGTACTCATATACTGATAAGATATCTGATCAAGAAGGCTTGGGATAGGACCCTGACTGGTTACATCCCTTCACAGCTTTGTGTTCTCAAAAACCTCTTCTGGGATATGGAGAGATTCTTATCAAGCTGACGACATTCTCAGGGAGGAACTATCTGCGTCCTTGAGAACAGTCTCTCAAGTAATGGGGTATGCGGGCAGCCACTTGGGTTTTCTGTAGAGGTTTGTTAAGGTACAATTCATACCCCTCATTTAAATTGCGCAGCTCAGTTGTGTTTAGTGTGTTCACGCCTATAGGCTACCATCACTAGCTACAGTTATAAGACATTTTCCTCACCCACCCCCACACATACACACAATAGACCTCCTTAGACCTCCGTCCTCTCCGTCTGCCCACAGCCTTTAACAGCCAATAGTCTGCTTTGTACCTCTCCAGATGTGTTTGTTCTGGAAATTTCTTGTAAGTAGAATCATAGTTTTTGTGTCTGGTGTCCCTTTCTAGGTTCTTCTATGCTATAGCATATATCAAGACTTTATTCCTTTTTTATACCCTTGTGTGGATACCTGGATTTTGAGTATTATTTATCAACTGTTGAACAATTAGACAGTTCCATATTTTAGATAATATCAAAAATTCCTTTATGAACATTTGTGAACAAGTTTTTATGTTGGTATTGCATTTTCATGTTTTTGAGGAGATACTCTAGTTAAAATTTTAGGTCAAGGGCATGTGAATAAAATGTAGATTCCTGGGCCTCTAGGCCCTCTAAATCAGAAAATAAGAAGAGACCCAGAGTATTCCATGGACTTTTAGCTCTGTGGAGATTCTGAAGTACATAGTGGACTGAGACTCACTCTAATCATGTGAGCTTCACTGTCTAGATCCTGTGTCAGAAGACAGTAGGGCTGAGTCCAGCACAATGCCTCAACAGGGAAGCATAGTTTATCTAGTGATTTCTAATATGTATGCCTCCTCCCAAGCACACCAGTCCTCATAATCAGCCCATAGAGCTGCTGTGTCAGCTATTGCTGCAAAGATAGAGATGAGACAACCTTACATGGAGCCATGGGGTAGACCAGGGCCTTCTGACCTTCCCAGTGAACCCCATCCATGGCTGTTTTCTAACCCAAACATTCTGAAAAATTAATAAAGTGTTTACAAAGACTAGGGGACACCCTGTCCTTCTCAACAATACCCTTCTGAGTTCCTTAGTGGAGATTCTCCATCCCTGAGTGACAGTGTGAAATCCTCCCATCTCAGAGTTCTAGGTTATCCCTCAGAGATTTTCATCTAAATGAGGTTAGAAATTTGTAATTAATTCAGTCATCAAAATTTTCTAAACATTTGCCTTGGGTCAGGCACTGTAGTAGGTTCTAAGTACACAGTAAAAAGATACAGTTTGGTCTTGGAGAGACGGTTCAGCCATTTCAAGGCTATCAACCAAAACATCAAAAAAAGCACAGTCCCTGCTCCTGGATTATTCACAATCCAGCATGAAGGTCTAGATAAATGCTATGATAGTGTAGTCAGATGACCTAGAAATACCAAGGCAGGCTTTCTGGAAGAGACATGCTCTCAACAGACTTGTAGGGAAGGAGATGGCATTTCAGGAAGAGGCTCTATGGGTACGACAGTAAAAATAAATAAATAAACAAGAGGAAGCTGCTTGTTTAGGGGAGGGGGGATGGGTTTTGTGGCTCTGCAACATCCAGATCATAGAAAGGAGGGGCAGGAAGGGTGTGAAACAAAAAGGATGGCCCAGGTTCAAATGGGAAGGGACAGGACCTTATGTCACACAAACAACACTCAATTCAATACTAGGCCACAAGTCCATCTCCAGACCAAAGGGGAGGGTGTGTGTGTAATTCATGAGCATTAGAAAAGCAAAAGAAATCCCCCAGGAGGCAGCAGAGATTAATGAGCACCCCTAAAATGACAACTGGGCAGGCTATGGGCCTGGCACTTGAAACTGGTAACTACAAACTGCTGTACTCTCTCAGCACCTCAGCCAAGGTACTGAGCCAGATGCCAGGAAATTCAACACCCTCTGAAAGCACCAGGACTGTGCCAGAGTTTTTTAAAGCATCTGTCAAATATTTGCTTCAATATTCCAGGATGTCCCTACTTCAAATATTTGTCATGTGGACATGTTATGATTTAGGGTGAGAAAGCAAAGTCAGTGGATTGACCTATGTTCACCTATGAATAAATAGCTTCCTTTCTCATAGGCTCTGGGAATCCTGATTCATTTCTTTCAACTACCATTTACTAGGCCTCCAGATATGTGATGAATGTATACCAGATCGTGAAGATGGGCAATAAACAGAAGGATGGATGGATGGATGGATGGATATAAGAGATAAATGATAGATGATTAATAGCCAAATGATAGATATTTGAATGAGTGAAAGATTTATTAAAGATGATAGGTGCTAGATGATAGATAGATAGATGATAGGTAAATGATTGGTCAATAGGTAGATAGATAGTAGGTAGGTAGACAGATTGATAGATAGATAGATAGATAGATAGATAGATAGATAGATAGATAGATAGATAAGAGATAGAAAGAACAGTCAGGAGTGGAGAACAGTGTGGCTATTCCTTGCACACACCATCTCTACCAAGGGTGGTGAGTAGATAGAGGTGAGCAAAAAGAGTTCAATAGTATATTCATTACTTTGCTGTTGCTGTGATAAAACATCACGACAAAAGCAACTTAAGGGAGAAAGGGTTTATTTTGGCTCACACAGTCCATCATGGTGAGGAAGACAATGAATAGCAGCAGGCAGGAAAGGCATGGTAGTGAGAACAGAAGCCTAGCTGGTCACATTGCATCCATACTCAGGAAGCAGAGAATAAACAGGAAATAGTCAGGCTCTAAAGCCTCAAGACCCCACCCACAGAGACCCACTTCCTCCAACAAGGCTCAACCTCCTGAAGGTTCCACAACTTTCCCAAACACTGCCGCCATCTGGGGGGCCAACTATCCAAACACTAACTGTAATGTTTAAACTAAGCATTCAAAACTACATTCAAGCTACAACAAATAGGAACCAAGTATGGAGGACCTCAGGAAGGGCTTTCTGTGAGGATGTGATGCCTGAGGAAGTTCTGGCAGATCAGTAAAATTTAGATGTTGGGGTGGAAAATAGCCTGGCTTTGGCTTAAGAAATCAAGCCACTGAGTGACCAGCCTCCTATCATATAACCTGAGACAATTTACTCCAGACTTATAAAATTGCACCAATCTGATGGAGTCATGGGGGGATTAGAACAGAAATGAGCATTTGGCACTTCGTTAAAGCCTCAGTGGATGCTTCGCATCTGAGTTTGAGCACAGCACTAAGAGTTTAGAGGATGTCAAGTCAGTTTCATCCTTAACAGCAGTCTTGCATAAGAGACATGATCATCTTTTTCATTCCCCGGAAGAACAAACAGATATAAGGTAGAGATTCGCCTGAAGCCATACAGCTCTCTGAGAACAAGCCAGATTGAAACTCAAACGCTGTGACTTCATAATGAATTCTCTGGACCACTATAGAAACTGATGGGATCTGGCCAAATGATGAGCTTTATAGCATTGCCTGTAACCCCTGATGAGCTAATAGAAGCAGGAGCCAAAGCTAGCAGCAGCAGTTTCCCCAAGCCTTGAAACTCCTGTGTGCGTTACATCAATCAATCAATGGAAAATGAGATTAAAAAAACACATCAGAATGGCCATTTCTCTGATTTAGGGTTTATTTCTCTAGCAGTAATGCAATCAGTCCTTGAGCCACACTGAGAAGTAAACAGGAGACAGACTGAGGAAGGCATTTGCCAAGGGCTTCTGCTCCAGTGAAGTTGAACTCTTCCTGCTCCAAACCCTGGAGCAAAGAACAGCAGATTCCTGGTCACCAGGCTGATAGCAGGAAGGAACTTCAGAATTCATCTTCCTTCATCACAACTAGTCCCAGATGACAAAAAGGAAGGTCCCCAAGGGGCGGTGTGACAGGTAATATCACACTGCTGCTTCCTCTCAACCTAGGACTTATCTACCACAGCACGCTTACGTGCCATGTCTTGATTATGGCAGTCATGCAAGGACATGAAGGGCCTGGTGATGTGGGATCGGACACTCACCCTCTTCCTATATCCCTGGATTGTACAACAAAGCCACTGGTCCAAGAACAGTCCCAACGCCCTTATCTCCCTGGGGCAGCTTCTCCATATCTACTGGCCCCAGCATCTCTCTGCCTGGCAAGCCAACAGAAGGAGTGACAGAAACATGACCTTTTGCTATCTGACTTGTTTTCCTAGGGCATAGATCAAAGAGCCCAAAGCACATTCCTCACCTCATATTCATGCCCTGACTTTGGGGACAAAAAAAAAAAACAAAAACAAAAAAACAGGAATCTGACTTGTACAAATAAAGCTTTACTCTGCAAGCATTGGAATCTGATTACCTTGGGGTCCAGCCTGAACTGCCTTTCGTTGCTATATGGTTTGGGGAAAATCCATCATTTTTCTGGTCTTCAGTATCTTCATCCATGAAACATACATCTAACAGTCCTTGCCCACCTCACAGGCTTAAATGGAACACTGAGTATAACAGTGCTCTACACGCAGTTGTTCAGGAACAGGTGAACTTACTGCCGCAACCTTAGGGACAACTAATTTCCTCCAGGCCTGCCCATCTTCCAAAGCCCAGAGTCATAGGCAGTGGCTTTAAACCTTGTGGAGTATTTTGACTACGGTTGGATTTTTACACTCTTCTCCTTGCTGGGCATCATCTGGGCTCTGAGGGCATTTGACAGTGCCTTCTGGCCGGGTTAGCAATGAATTGGGGAAATTGGGAAATGGGGAAATGTCAAATCCAGAACAAAGGTCAGCTCAAAGAGGCACCAGAGTGTATGGGCCAGACACACTGAACTTTCAGGTCCAGCACACCTGCATTTGGCTTCCAATGGAAGAGTAGGGAGCCCCTGAGGGAGCAAAGCAAAAAGATTTAATCTTCACTTTGGCATCAGTGAAGATCCACCAGTGTTTTAAGCAGGCAGAGGGGAGGGTTGTTCCTATGAGGGACTTTTCTGCTCCGGTGGAAGTGACCTGTCTTGCTTAGAATCCTTCAATGAGTGCTTCGTGCTGTCAAGGTGAAGCAGCATCAAGTAATCAGATCCATTTGCCCTGGCCTGTTTGTGGGCTCCATATTTTATACAGAGCTATGAGTGTAGGGAAGCATTTATCAGTCTGCACTTTCTAGCTATGTGTATTTTGCATATGATACCTGTACATCAACTTTTAACAGAGTAAAACATGCCTTACTAAGAAATAGAACTGAGATACAAATCCAAAAATGATTTTAGGGAGCCAGGAGCAAGGTCAGTGTTACAGAAGCATTGGTCAGATCCCGACACTCAAAACTGTTGGTGTTTGGTTCACCACGGAGTGACTTGCACTGATTTCTTCTTTTAAAACTATGATAGTGATGTACGAGAAATATGTTTAACCAGGTGTGGTGGCACATGTCTGTAATTTCAGCATTTGGAAGTAGATGGTGGGTGGGTCAGAAGTTCAAGGTCATCCTTGGGTACATGGGAAGCTTGGTTCCAACTTGGGTGATGTGAAATTTTGTCAGAGAGGACAAAAGGGACTGGGGAAATGGAGAAAAGAGGGATACTGGTTTATATTAGTGACTCTGGGAGAACCCTCTTAAATTTTATTTCATTTCCTTTTCATGTACTTTTCAGGCTAGATATTTAGTCTTCTTATTGTAGTCCTGGTTCTGATCTACCTGCTCTGGTCCTCTCCAGAGCATGTGCCTTCCTCACCCCAGGTGGCCTCTCTTGTCCAATGGCACCTCCATACTCAGAAGTGTGAAAGGAGAACATGCAGAGAGATGCTTCTGACTAGAAACTGACTAACAAGGAATAGCAAAAAGAGAACTCCACAGAGCAACTCTGGGGGAAATTTAAAAGGCTGTAACGTATCTAAATCAATCCAAGGGTGACAGGAAAGACAGTGAAGGGTTGGCTTGGCTCCAGGAAACATACTCAGCCTCCCAGCATCCTCCCTTAATACCTTGCTGACCACTCAGACAGACCCTGAGCTGGTTTGTGCATAGTCTTTCCTTTCGAGCCTCTTGTGCCTCGCATTCAGCAGCTTCACACAGATATTCTGCTGAGGACTTGGGATGTATTATGACAAGGTGCTCAGAAGATTCTCTGTCATTCGTAGTGCTGTGGGGTTTGCAAACTCATTCCCACATGTGGCCCAGATGATGGCCAGGCTTCCTCCCTCCCCTGCCTGAAACCTAGATGTGATTTGCTGAGGCCTTTGCTCATTTCACAATCTCCTCAGGTCTGGGAGAATTCCCAATGCCTTGGGTGGGCTTCATCCTGGCTTCCAGGACTACAGTTCCAATGTCGCTTGCCACCGTTCTATGTCCAAACACTATGCAGTTCCTGAATGAATGATCTTACTGAAGATTTAAGGAGCACCCAGGGCACATTGTAGATGGGCTCTGTCTTCCTCTGTGTGGGTTCCTGGCTGCCTCTCCTTCCTTGATTGTCTGGAGGTCTCTAGGTTCCAGTACAGCAGAGCAATCCTGCTGCCTGGGAATAGGAGCGTTCTGGGTTCATGTTCCTCCTCTCAGAGCCCTCACTCACCTGAAGATGCCATTCCTCAATTAAAATTAGGGAATTGAGAACATGTTAAAGGAAAGACACGCTCCTAGCAACCAAAAGTACTCAATCTGAGGTCTGAGCTAAAGATGGGCATTGGGGGGTGTTTTGAGTTTTCTGTTTGTTTGGGGGATAAATTTCCATCTAGGTAGACATCTCCTTTGGGTCCTTTTACATGTTTGTATGTCTGGACAGCATGTTACCATGTACCCGAGGCCAGCCGGAACTCTCAATCCTCCTGCCCCAGCCTCCTGAGTACTGTAATTACAACCATAAACCACCATGTCTGGTCTCCCCTCACTGACCATAAGCTGTTTGCTTCGTAAAATAATCCAAACTGATCAATTAAATAAGGACAGACACTGATTGGAACCTCCCAGGCATAAAAGGGAAACGAAAACATTTAAACTTCGGTGTTCCGTCCATGGCAGAGCGGGAAGAAAACTCTATCTTGCCTGCTCACTCTCCCCTGAGGGCTAAAGCTGAGGACGAAGTAGGCTGAGGGGTGTGTAGGCTGCCTGTCTCCTTGGGAGAATGTGATGAGCGCGCTCGCACGCGCATGTGTGTGTGTGTGTGTGTGTGTGTGTGTGTGTGTGTGTTTGCGTGCCCGTGCCTGCCTGTAACTCTTTCCACAGGAATGAGTGTCAGTCTCTGAGTGTGTCTACTTGTGTGGATGTCTTTGTGTGGTGATGCATGTCTAGCTGTCTCTGCACATGGCTAGCTCCACGTGTCTCTGTGTATGTGTCTTTCTTTCCCTTTGTCATCAGGTTTGTGTGGCGCCTCTGTGTATAGAAGCTTCAGCATCCGTATCTCTGTCCCTGGGTACTGAAGGACGGTAGGAGGAGATGCTGTGCCCTGCCTGTGACATGTGCAGACGTGTACAGGAGCGGGGCTGTAGTGTGGCCCAGAGAGCCATAGCAAAGGTCCTCACTGCCTCTGGGAAGCAGGTCATCTGCTTTCCTGGTTTTGTTTTTCATCCTCCCAATGGGCTCCAGACCCTCCTTGCAAACAAAGAGAGTTTAAAATTGCAGCCCTTCCTGTGTTCCCAAATGTTCAGAATGCTGCGGTGAACTTGAACACCGGCAGCTTGGATACCCAGCCCTGCTGGAAACCACCAGCCCCCTGGCTGCCACCACCCACTTATGTAATATGCCCCAGAGGAAGGAAACAAGAAGCAGCTGCAAAGGTCACTGTACCCCACATCAGGAGCTGATGATACACCTTCCATGGGAATGGGAAGCCTCTGCAAGGTACATATATGTCCTTTGCGGGCATCCTCCAGTTTAGTGAGTGAGATAATAAATGTACTCTCTTTTCTGTTGCTGTAATAGAGTGGCTGAGAGTAGGTGATTTATAAAAGAGAAAGGTTACTCTGGAGGCTGGTGTATTAGTTCCTTTTCTCATTGTTGTAACAAAATATTTGATGGAAGCAATTCATAGGAGGAAGAATTTATTTTGGTTGAAAGTACAGAGGATATGACCGATCACGGTAGGGAGGGAAGGCCTAGCGACTCACTCCATGACAGAAGACGTTGGTAACCCTAGGCCACAACACTGACAGACTTCAGTGGGAATCAAGGACAGGGTATAGTCAATCTATAAGGCCCACTCCCTACCCAGCAATCCACTTCCTCTGGTGAGGCCCCAGCTTCTAATGGTTCCACAGTCACCATCATCAACCCCCAAAAGTTGTGCTGTTGGCTATAGACCAAGTATTCACATCCATGAGCCTCGGCAATTTTACATCAAACAACAGCAACTGGCAAGTCCAGGGGTTGTGTGCTGAAGAGGCAGCACTAATAAAGGGTGGCTCCTTTTATAACCCAGACTCTTAGCTACTAATCTAGACCCAAGAGACACGCAATCCTTTAAGAACCTGATCTGCTCTCAAATGCCCTCAGCACAACCACAGTGCCAGACATTTCAACAGGACACCGGGTAGGACAAACTGTATTTAAATCCAGCAGCACTCTTACCGGGAAGTTGTTGCCAACCAATCGGGCTTCCTGATACTTCGATTATCCTCCCCCCAGGTCAGATAGAGGCAGACATCAGCATTTTAATCATTTCCACACAATAGATATTCTGTGTTCAGTGTTGTAAAACACAAAGTAACATCCACGCTGGCACTCTGAGGCTTAACCCTCCTCTCTACATCACCCCTCAGGGTGTGTCTCCATAACCAGAGACCATTGCCTATCACTATTCCCAACCACACTGAGAGAACTGATCCTCTTCGGGCCAGTTCATGAGCCTGTGCCTCCACCTTTTCTCCTCCACCTAGGCATTCACTTCCTCTACCCTGTCTACATCTGTATAGGTATCCACCCTTCATCTCACCACTTCTTACCACGGCAACCAAAGCCATCTCTGAAATGGTTCCAACACATGTCTACAGCCTACCTACCTCTGGTTAGCAGCACTCTGCTAATGATGCACCCTCTTGATGCCAAGTCTTCTTTCAAGCCATTCCTCCTTTGGACTGCCAGAATACCCTTTCCTCCCACACACTAGCCAGTTCTTATCCCTTAAGGTATCATGATAATCCTTCAAAATCCACCTCACCAGCATCCCTTCCAGTGAGCCTGTCCCAATCCCAGCTCTGTCTCTTTAAAATGTTACCAAGGAAGTATAGTATAGTTGGCCTTGACTGTTAATCTGTATCTTTGTTTCCCACAGTAAGCATGCAATTCTTAAAACCTAAAGTCCTTCTCCTGCTGGAGTCCACATTACAGGTACCCAGCAATTGCTACCCAGTCTGATGTTCTGGGCACACCACAGCTAGAGGATAAAGCAGCTTGGAAGGAGAGAAAGCTACTGTTGGGATAGTGGATAGGCAGAAGGGAAAGGAGGAACACCATAAGTCATGTCCAGTCAGTGACTATCCTTGTGACAGGTCTGAGACTCGAGGGCCTGAATGAAGAAGCAAATAGCAGACGCTAATGTGGGACTTTTGTTCCCTCCAGAGCTTATCTATGCTAAGATAGAAAATCAAGGAGGTTTTATGTGCCAAGGGCACTGGAGCTTATGTCCCTGGCCATGCCTACAGAAACAGGATACAAGGGTAGTGGATCCTCACATTGTCTAATAAAAGCTCCCTCCTTAAGAGTTCAAGCTGGGCAGTGGTGGTGCATGCCTTTAATCCCAAGCACTTGGGAAACAGAGGCTCGAGGGCAGCCTGGTCTACAGAGCAAGTTCCAGAGCTACACAGAGAAACCCTGTCTCAAAAAATCAAGGAGGAGGAGGAAGGAAAGGAAGAGGAGGAAGAAGAGGAGGAAGAGGAAGAAGAAGAAGAGAAGGAAGAGGAGGAGGAGGAGGAGAAGAAAAGAGAAGAGTTTGAGAGGCCACAAAATGGCTCAGCAGGTGAAGGTGCCTGGGATTCACGTTTATAGAATAACTAATTCCCCCTTGTTGTTCTCTGGCCCCCATGATGTATATCACATACACACACTCACAGAGAGAGAGAGAGAGAGAGAGAGAGAGAGAGAGAGAGAGAGAGAGAATTTAAAAAATAAGAAAATTGTTTTATACAGAATCTCTCTAATTTAAATATGGCAAGCTATTCAATTAAAAAGTAAATACCACCCTGGGTGTTGCACTGGTCTGGGGCCATGTTCAGCCTATGGGCTACTAGCTGGAGACCTCTGCCCTGGGAGATGTCAGATTACTGACTGATGATTGGTTCCCTGCTGAGGCTGACACTAAGGCAACATCCACTTGAACTAATAAAAATGTCAAGTGTTCCAATGAATAGGACATGGGTACAGACATACTGCAGACAAGGATCCAGAGGGTATAGGGATGGTCTTCATGCTCTCGAAGCACAGATGCTCACTCATTCAAAAATCATGACCTGGGGGAGGGGGTAGTCAGGGGCTTTAGTTAGCCACCAGCTTGTTACACGACATGAGTAAATGGTTTCTTCTTTCCCTTCCCAAAGATACTATGTAATGTGTAGGCTAGATTAAGACACTCCTGAGGTGCCTTCCAGCCTCAGGCACAGAAACCTAACCTAATGTTACAGGGCTTCTGCCCCACGGTGGCAAAGGGAACTTCCCATCAACATGACCTATCCGTGGGAGCCTAAGACACATGCCTTGTCTGTCCTAGTAAATGCCTACCCACCGTACAGCCAGCCCAACTCCCCATGTCCCCACACCTCTTTCTGGAGTCACATCCAAACTACCCATGTGACAGCCCAGGCACCAAGCAGCATGGGGTTGTTGGATGGGTTACCTAGAGGTAGTAGATAATAGCAACTGTTCAGAGTCCACCCAGAGGTACCAGGAGGACACCCCAGCAAGTAAGCCAGTGAATGCAGGCATTTCAATAGCCTAACCATTTTAGGAAGGTAGGTAGGTGTCACTCCACTTGTCATCAGCTTAGTCCTCTACAACATAAGGCCCTTTCTGCACTGCATGTGTAGGTAACAGCTGGAAAGCAAGCCCTCCTTTGGACACACACATGTACACACACATGTACACACACACACACCAGCCTGCTCCACTCCAAGACACCCACCCCATGTCTCCCTAGGCATTGGTAAAGAGCAGGCACCTTTCCAAGCCTTGACTTCATGCTAACCATCAAACTCCCAAGCCAGGGAGGAAGCAATAATGCCATCGTCCCTGTACTTGAGAAAAGCAGTCATCAGACTTGGAAGAGGTTTGCCTTGCCATGCAGAAGGCCAGACAATTGATCATGGCAACGACTGCCTTAGAGAAGGGGGCTGGTATTCACATGAGTAGCAATTGTAAGGATCTGGGAGGCTGCAGTGTCCTTGGACTCAGGGACCCCAGGACTCAATTTGTGCTAAGACAAAAAAACAATGACTCTGAGCAGCGTTCTCCGAGAGCTTAGGGAAAATTTTAAATTTCCTTTACAACCAGATGCATTTTCCCCTCCCCCTCTACTACCAATCCTTCCCTCTCATCTCACCTACCCTCCACTCCTCCATTTCTCCTCAGAAAACGAGAGGCCTCCCATGGATATCAACCCGCCTTGGCATATCAAGTAGGAGTAGGACTAGGAGCATCTTCTCCTATTGTGGCTAAGCAAGGCAGCCCAGTTAGGAGAAAGGGATTCATAGTCAGGCAACAGAGTCAGAGACAGCCCCTGTTCCTGCTTTTAGGGGACCCACATGAAATCGGAGCTGCATGGCTGTTACATATGTGCCGAGGGCCTAGGTCCACCCCATGCATGTTCTCTAGTAGTTCAGTCTCTGTGGGCCCTTGTCAGCCCAGGTTAGTTGATTCTATATGTTTCCTTGGCCTCTCTGTCTTCTCCAACCCTTCTCCCCTTCTTCCACAGTATTTCCCAAGCTCTGATCAATGTTTGGTTGTTGGTCTCTGCATCTGTTTTCCTTAGCTGCTAGATGAAGCCTCTCAGATGATAGTTATCCTAGGCTCATGTCTGCAAGTATAGCAGAATGAGTAGTGTCAGGGGTGGGCTCCCTCTCGTGGGATGGGTCTCAAGCTGGGTCAGCCATTGGTTGGCCATTCCCTGAATTTCTGCTCCGTCTCTACCTCTACACATCGTATAGTCAGGACGTATTGTGGTCTAAGGTTTTGTGGCTGGGTTGGTGTCCCAGGCTCTCAATTGGAGCTCTTTGCTGGTTACAGGAGATGGCCTCTCTAGGTTCCATCCATATCCCCCCATTGCCAGGAATCTTAAATAAGGTCTCCCTCATAGATCCTTGGGAGTTTCCATAGTTTTAGGTTTCTAGCTTGTCCCAGAGATGCCCCACCCTGACCCCAATGAGGAGAAAACCTTTAATGGCAGGTGGGCCTCACTCCCTATACCTCTCTGGCCGACTATTGTAAAGATGTCACTGGCTTTCTCTATTCGACTAAGTCCCATGAAGGCAGGCCAGTTCACTGATGTATAGCTGGCACTGAGCTGCTGGAAGACCACTCACTGTGAACTGAATGGGTGGCCAGGACCAAAGAACAGGGCTGTAGAACACGTGGATTCCAGGGATCTAGAGATAAACGGTAAGTTGTTACCTGGGCCTGCTTGATGGGCAGGCTAGGCAAGTGTGCTGGGTAGTCTTTGTCAGTTTGACATAAACTAGAGTCACCTGAAAAGAGGAATCCTCAACTGAGGAGTTGCCACTACCCAATTGTCCTGTGGGCAAGTCTATGGAGTCCATTTCTTGATTAATGATTAATGTGTCAGGCCCAGACCACTGTGGGAAGTACCACCACTTGGCAGGCGGTCTTGGGTTGTATAAGAAAACAGGATTAATAAAAAGAGGAGCTTCCTTCTGTAGCAGATGGGAGCAAATATGGAAATCCACAGCCAGGCAGTGTTCAGAGAAAGACCTTGGAATAGTAAGCCCTAAGTGGGAGGTCACCATCAAATCTCTCCCCCTCAGAGCTCAGGGAACCTACAGAAGAAAAGGCAGGAAGGGTGTAAGAGCCAGAGGAGACAGAGGACACCCAAGAAAACAAGGCCCTCTAAATAAACACAAGCAGGGCTTATATGAACTCATGAAGACTGGAACAGCATGCACAGAGCATATACGGGTCTGCACCAGTCTGTGTATATATTACAGCTTCCAGCTTAGTATTTTCATGGGATTCCTAAGGAGGTGAACAAGTGGGTCTCTGATTCTTGTGCTTTCTCTTGGCTCTTCTTCTGTTGGTGAGCTCCAAGCTCCCTGACCCTTCTGCCACTATGCCTTCCACATGACACCAGCCTGTCCAATTTCTATGTGATAGTTTTTGTTTTATTTTATTACATTTAATTTTGTTATCTTTTTAAAAGATGAGTGAATGAATGAATGAATGAATGTATGAATACCTAGCCACTAGTGTAAAGATAAACAACTAAACTGTCATTTATACCTGCTGGAAAAGGAAAAATAAGTTTTCTCCAATAGAGTGAAACTGGGTATATCAACCACTGCAGGGCAGCCTCTTGTTCAGAAGTAGCTGACCAAAGTATAATGGACTCCACAGAGTTTTTGTGTACTTTTATTTGGTGTGTGTGTGTGTGTGTGTGTGTGTGTGCATTTGTGTTGTTTTATTGCTGTTGTTTTCTTCTTCTTCTTCTTCTTCTTCTTCTTCTTCTTCTTCTTCTTCTT
>JADRCH010000033.1:336244-466273 GCA_019843965.1 Rhynchomys soricoides
TCTTCTTCTTCTTCTTCTTCTTCTTCTTCTTCTTCTTCTTCTTCTTCGCTGCTGTTTTGCTTTCTTGGTTTGGAGAGATTTTGATGCTATATTGAGTTTTTGGGTTTTTTTAAGAAAGAACTTAAAGTTAGGTGGGCAGGGAGGGGAATAAGAACTAGATGACTACGGGAGGAGAAGAATATAATCAAAACATATTTAAGTTTAAAAATTGTTTTAAATAAAAAATATGCTGAAAAAGAAAGGAAGAAACTAGAAAGGAAAGAAGGAAGAAGAGATTGAAGAAAGGAGAGAGAGAGAAAGAAAGAAAGAAAAGAAAGAAAGACAGAAAGAAAGGAAAAGAAAGAAAGAAAGAAAGAAAGAAAGACAGAAAGAAAGGAAAAGAAAGGAAGGAAAAGAAAGGAAGGAAGGAAGGCTCAGCAAGCCCTATGGCTCCTGCTTGAGTTCCTACTCTGACATCCCTTAATGATGATCTATAATTAAGACACATAACTAAATAAACCCTTCCCTCCCCAAGTTGCTTTTAGTCAGTGTTTTATCACAACAGCAAAAATCAAGCTAGAGCGGTGGGTAAGTTGAGGGTCCTTGTATTAGTAACTTCTCTGTAGCTATGATAAACCACCATGATCAAGACAACGTGGGGAGAAACAATATGGTGGCTAGCGAGGAGCTGGAGAAGAAAAGAAGGAGAATAGAGAAGTTCCTGGCTGAGAAAATGTCTGTTGATGTTGGGTGTGGGGACACTGGAGACTGGGAAGGTCTCTGGAACCATGTAAAGAAGTTCCTTGAGCAGTCTGGACCCTTCACACACCCCAATTTAGAGCCAAGCACTGAATCACTCCAGTTTTTGTTAGATACATGTAAAGTTCTAGTCATTGGAGCTGGTGGCTTAGGATGTGAGCTTCTGAAAAATCTGGCATTGTCTGATTTTAGACAGAGTCATGTTATAGACACGGACACTATAGATGTTTCCAATTTAAATAGGCAGTTTTCATTTAGGCCTAAAGATGTTGGAAGACCCAAGGCTGAAGTTGCTGCAGAATTCCTAAATGACAGAGTTCCTAACTGCAATGTGGTCCCACATTTCAACAAGATTCGAGATTTTAATGACACTTTCTACCGACAATTTCATATTATTGTGTGTGGCCTGGACTCTATCATAGCCAGAAGATGGATCAGTGGAATACTGATATCTCTTCTAAATTATGAAGATGGTGTGTTGGATCCAAGCTTCATTGTACCTTTGATAGGTGAGGAACAGAAGGCTTTAAAGGAAATGCCCAAGTGATTTTGCCAGGAATGACTGCTTGTATTGAGTACACTCTGGAACTTTACACACCACAGGTCAATTTCCCCATGTGCACCATTGCATCTATGCCCAGGCTTCCAGAACACTGTATCAAGTATGTAAGGATGTTGCAGTGGCCTAAAGAGCAGCCATTTGGAGATGGGGTTCCGTTAGACAGAGATGACCCTGAACATATTCAGTGGAGAGCATCACAATATAATATTAGAGGTGTTACCTACAGACTCACTCAATGGGTAGTAAAACGAATCATTCCTGCAGTAGCTTCTACAAATGCAGTCATTGCAGCTGTATGTGCCACTGAGGTTTTCAAGATCACTACAAGTGCGTACATTACCCTTAATAATTACTTGGTATTCAATGTTGTAGATGGACTGTACACTTACACATTTGAAGCAGAGAGAAAGGAAAACTGTCCTGCGTGTAGCCAACTTCCTCAAAACATTCAATTTTCCCCATCAGCTAAACTACAAGAGGTTTTAGACTATCTAACCAATAGTGCTTCTCTGCAAATGAAGTCTCCAGCTATCACAGCCACATTAGAGGGGAAAAACAGGACACTTTACTTACAGTCAGTAATGTCTATTGAAGAACGAACAAGGCCCAATCTTTCCAAAACATTAAAAGAACTGGGACTAGTTGATGGACAGGAACTGGCTGTTCCTGACGTCACTACACCACAGACTGTACTATTCAAGCTTCATTTTACTTAAGGACAATATATCTACACATAATAGAAAATTCATAGAAATAATATACTTTATAAATGGTGTGGAATTGAAGAGCCAGGAAGATGAGGCAGAGGGGAAAACCTAAGAAAGAAAATTTAATTGATGCCATTTTTAGCATTAGCGTGGCTAGAATTTGACTTTGATATATATACATATATGTAAAAAAAAATGAATGACTCTTTTTTAACTTTGTAAGTTTCTCTTGAAGACTGAACTTTGGGGTTGGGCTAGTAAGCATTTTCATTTCAGTAATATGAAAAACTATGCCCCCAGGAAAGATTATGAACAAATGTATTGCTTCCTTAAAGCAGGACAAACACTGTCTTTTGTGTGAGTTTGTTATGGTCAAAGAGCATATTCCTCAGCTTGCATTTGAGCATCCACATGTATAGAAATGTGTCCTTGAATGGAAATGAGGAATTAGGTTTTAAGAACATTAAATACTGACAACCGGTCATCTAGAGTGTATCAAACATAGGCAGTGTCTTCACTGCTACTCATACAATTGTGGCTAACCATGTGTGTATTAATTATTGCAGAGTTTAACTTGTCCATGATAATTTGTAAACAGTATTATAGATTCATACCTGTGCGTGAAAATACAAAATATTTTCATGTATTTGTTTGCAAAACCACAGAGACCAGTATGCACAGATTTAAAACAAGACACGGCTGTTCAAGGAGGATTAATGTTTAAACAGTTATTATTGATGCTTTTGCGCTATTTATTAATAAAATTGTACGTTGTCTACTTGAAAAAAAAAAGACAACTTGGGCTTGTGGCTCCAGAGAGGTAAGAGCCCACCATGAGGGAGATGTGAGGGGCATCAAGTAGAAAGCATGGTGGCAGGAGAAAGGCTGGGAGCTGCAAGCTCACATATTAACCATGAGCAGAAAGGAGACAGCAGACAGGAAGTGATGAGAAGCTTTTCATCTCAAAGCCTGCCCCAGGTGACATGCTTCTTCCAGCAAGCCTATACCACTCCACTCTCTCCAAACAGTGCCACCAACTTAAGTGTCTAAATGACAGAGACTATGGAGGACAGTTCTTGAGTCCTAGAAGGACTGCCACTGTGTACTGGAGGAGGCATGTTCTGCATTTACAAAGATCTGCTCTTTGACAGGCTTGTGGTTCCAGTCTCACATTCAGGCTTTGCCCACCAAATATCACATCCTGCCTTCAAAGACAGCTCCACGGCCAAAGTGAGGGCTGGGGAAGGGCATTCACTAAAGACGAAGCTCCTCAGCACCCGTGTCCCTGGTACCAAGTTGAGAGATCAATTAATGATGACTAAATTGATGACCTTTGTGTTGTCCTCTAAGCTTAACTCTGTCACAGCTGTGACCCTGGCTGTTACCTGTCCCCAGACCTGTTTCCCCTTATTCATAAAATACAGTGTAAAACTAGAAATCTCTGGTATTCTAAACCTTCCACGAGAACACCTCAACTCATTTTAAGAAACAAACTAGGCAGAGTGGTGAAGGCTTTTCATCCCAGCTACTCTGTAATGGAGGCTGAAAGGACTCAAAATTCAAGGCCAATCCGGGCTGTGGAGTGAGTCCAGTGTCTGTCCTGAACGGCTAGGTGAGACCTGTCTCTAAAACAAAAGGAGGGCGGGGTGCATGGGATTTTTTTATCAATTAATTATTTTATTTATTCACATCCCAAATGTTGTCCCCTCCTCACAGAGTTCTTCCCTCACCCCTCTTTCCTTTGCCTCTGAAAAGGTGCCCTCCCCAGAATCCCCCTACCCTGGGGCATCAAGCCTCTACAGGATTAGGCACATCTTTTCCCACTAAGGCTAAACAAGGCAGCCCTTGGCTACATATGTGCTGGGGTCCTTGGGCTAGCCTGTGCATACTCTTTGGCTGGTGGCCCAGTCTCTGGTTCAGAGGGTAGGATTTTGGCAATGTACCCGCACAGCTAGCACAGGCCCTAAGTTCACTTCCAAGAAAGAGACAAAAAAAATAAAAAAAAAAAAAAAAGAGGAAGAAAGAAGAAAGTCATAGGAACTGGGGCAGAAGCCAAAGAGTCTCCCCACCTGAGCTAGAAGTCCTCTTATACACAGGGGACATTTTGGATGCAGCCTCCAGTCTGCCCAGAACAAGGCCTGGGTTCAGAGCCTTTCAAACCTGCTCATCTGTCGGTTTCTCCCAGCTCTGACTGTTTAGAATGTTAGTCAAAGTGTGTCTGTGAGAAAAAAAAACTCTAACTGACCAGTTCTGTGGCCACTATGGGCTGACCTCTCTACTACCTCAGGGAAGGAAGCAGCCTTAATGGTCCGTACAAAGGCCCAAGGCCTCAGGCTTGAAACAGCAGACCTCCCTGAAATGAGATGAGATTTAAAAAAGAAGGAAATCCAGCCCCTCTCTCCCTACCCCTTCCTCTCCACTCCTCTCCTCTCCTCACCTCTCCTCTCCTCTCCTCTCCTCTCCTCTCCTCTCCTCTCCTCTGTCTCTGTGTCTCTATGTCCCTTTGTCTCTCTCCCTGTCTCTTCTCTCTCTCTCTCTCTCTCTCTCTCTCTCACACACACACACACACTTTTCCTCCCTCCCCTTTTTTCTCCTCTCTCTGTCTCATGTCTGTGTGTGTTCTCTCTCTGACTCTCTGTTCTCTCTCTGTCCCTCTCTCCCTCCATCCCTCTTCTCTCCTATCTTTGTCTTGTTTCTGTTCTCTCTGTTCTGTCTCTGTTCTGTCTCTGTATCTCTCTGTGTCTCTCTGTGTGTCTCTTTCTCTGTGTGTCTCTCTCTCTCTTCCCCCTCCCTCTCTTTCCCTCTTCCCAGTTGGGTCTTTAAGACTTTAGTACAGATAGAGGAATGGGAACTCTTTTGCTAAGTGATTATTTTTTCTATTGAGGCCATAAAATAAAGGAGCTGGTGACTGGGGAAACAGGGCATGAGACCCAGATAAGCCTGGGTGGGAGGACTGTTGGGACAAAGTGGACTTGTTCAGCCTGTTGATCTTCCAAAGCTATTGACAAAGCTGTACTAATCCAGGCTAGCTGTACAGACTGTAAGCAAACAGCGCCTTTTATGGGGCTCACTCCCACTCCCAGACCTGTGCTTACAGAATTTGATCCAGCTTTTCTGTTGAGATGTCAGTGAAATGCATCAAAAAAGCAGGTGGAATGGGAGCCAGTATCACCATCCTCAGGTCCACCTGCAAGGTCTTGGAACCTTCACTGGGGCTTTAGTCAGGATATTTGATCTGTCACCTCTTAGCTAGGCCAAACTTGAATTTCTGTATTTTTCTGAGCCTTGGTTTTCCCAACTGAAGTTGGCCAGCACAATAGTGATCTTGATGAGTCAGTGGGTGTGATAAGTGAGTAGACCGGAAAGTGTGCCCAGGGTGTGAGCTGAAAACAGAGAGAGATGTCCTGAGTCTCTGACTCTCAGTATGCCAGAGAAGAAAGACTCCAGCACAGTGGGGTCTCCAGGTGGACTAAGCAGCTGAGAGCTGTTCCCTACCTGACCTGATGGGAAGTCACCCTTTTCTGACCAAGGAAGTCAGGTACAAGAAGGGACTCCCGTATCAGTCAACACAATGTGATCCTTATTGGCACATAGAAAAGAAAACAGAGGCCCTGGCTGTGATTGGGCCACCATTTTCATTTCAAACCCTTTATCTTCACTCTCAATGCCTTCATAATTATCATTAGTGAGGTTCTTTTGTTCTTTTTATGGCAGAAGTCACTTTGTGAATAAGAAAATGGAAGTACAAGGTTAAAAGCAAAGCTTGGAAACACGTGTTCACTCAGGGGTTAACAGGCTTTCAACTTTATAGGAGTTCAATCCTCTAAGTCAATTAGATTAATCCCTTTTCTTTTATAAATGGGTTAATTTCAGAAGTAATGAGATTTAGCTACTATCATATAACTAGGTAGACCAGTAGTCTCAAACTTGCACCTGCATCAGTTGAGCATCCTATTAAAATGTAGGACCTGAGCATTCAGACTGGAGTGTAAATGAGACTTTGCATCTCTAACAAGAACCCAGGAGATGTTGATCTGCAGATCCTCTAACTGCACTTTGGAAAGTCCAGCTCTATGTATAGAGATACCACACACACACACACACACACACACACACACACACACACACACACACACACAGCTAATCATGCAAGCAGGAAGGCATGAGTTCAATCCCCAGAAACCATATTTTAAGAGTTTGCAACCCTAGCACTGGGGAAGCAGAGGCAGGCAGATATCTGGAGCTTGTTAACCAGCTAGCCTATCCTATCTAGGGAGCTTCAAGTCAATGAGAGACTCTGTCTCCAAAATAAGGTAATCAGCTCCCAAGGAATGACATCTGAGGTTAACCCCTCCAAGCTCATGTATACAAACACACACCCACACCTTTACTTGCAAACATGCAAATGAGAGAGGGAGAGAAAAGAGAGACAGAGACAGAGAAAGACAGAGACAGAGAGACAGAGAGAGTACACTCTAGACCATAGGGATTCTTGAGAAGTTGAGAAGGGGCCTACAGAGAGAGACTATCAATGATAGAGATATCTGAAGTGATAAGCAAAACTTGAGTGAGAGAACAATCTACCTACCAACTCTGAGGCCATCACCAGGCTAAGCCTCTGACTCAGACCTATGTTACCAATGAATAAGCTGAGTTTCAGAATTCTAAGTGTTACCACTGAATCCACATCCCTGGAGACTTTAATGATGGGGGGTCAATTTTCTCCATCTCCAGGTAACTCAGATAGGTGAGTTCAAAGGATTGTGGTCCACTCAGGGCACCAACTCCTCAGGTGTGAGCCTCCTATCTTGCTGAGATCACCCTATCCCAGACATCTTTCCATGTATTGGCGGCTCAACTCACAGTGCTGCCTGGGGTCTCCTAGTCCCAGTGGCTGAGACTGTCCTGTCTGGTGAGTGATTTGGGAACTTGGCAGCCTTCCTTGCTCCATTATGCAGCCACTGAATATTCAGTCCAGAGGGCTTTTGGCATGCCCTGCATCTTCAAAATGAAACAGGGAGCCCTTACTCATTTGCTTGATTTAAAAGCATCTAGAAGCATTTTTTTTTTCCTAGTGGAGGGAATCACACCATCCATCTAAAATGAGGAAACCCCACATTAAGGAGCCAAGAAAAAAATGGAGACATAAGTTTAAAGGGCTGACATATTAATGGAGAAACCTTGTGCCTGGCTTGTTTCTGCCCAACCCCATTCAACTTGGAAAGCCATGCCTCTTTGATGCTTTGGAGCTAAGAGGAAATGGCTTTGTCCTGGGGGAGAACTGAGCCCTGAACCCCCTCCTCCCTGAACACCAGTGTGATCTCACTACCATTCCCTCCAAGCCTGCAGACAATTATGGAGGAGCTGCTCCAGGCTGGGTCAGACCTGTGCTAGCTGTTGGTGAGTTCCAGGTTCAGTGAGAAACTGTCTCAAAAAATAAGGTGGATAAAGAGTAAGGATGATACCTTCCATGTGCACATGTGCACATACACAAACATGAACACACACACATACACATAATTGTCTTGTAATAGAAATGATTAAACACACATGAGTACAAAGTAGCATGAACAATATGCCTGTGCCCCTTCTTCAGCTCCAGGTGAGACCCTACCTGTAACCACACCAGGCTTACTTCCACACCCAGACCACACGGGCTTATTTTAAAGCAAATTCAGGACATGATGCCCTTTCATCTGAAAACACTTCCACATGTGTTTCTGAAAAGGAGAGAGAAGACTTCGTTTTAGGGAGCTCCGTGTTTGAGGGGTACAGCAGCCAAAATAGAATAACCAAACTGGTGGTTTGGTTTGAATGTGTACATTTTATAAACGGATGTTTTTAGCACATAGCCCAGGAACATGCAGAGAGCACAATGACTATGTGCCTACCCTCCTTTGGAGAGAACAGAAAGCAAAGTGTGCACTTCCTTGAGTGTGGATGCTGGCCAGTCTCTCCCTCTCAGGATTTCCTTCTATCCCCATGGTTGTCTCTGATGTTTCCTGAACCCTCTGTAATTTTCACACTTTTTTGTCATTTCTCCATAATACATCTGCCTGGAATGCCCCTTTCTTTATTTGACAAACCGACTTTATCTGCAAAACTTAGTACAAATGTCACCTTGCCAGTTGTCTATGGTACCTCTTCAACACTACCTTTCCTCTAAGGCAACCAGACAGACTGCATGGTTCAGTTGAAATCATTCTTGTGTGGATGAGTATCCCATGAGTAGGGTGTGGATTATCCCTGTGACTCTAGGCCAGTGGGAGACACAGCTGAGCAGGTTGTTTAATTACAGGGCTTCTGGTTCATGAAGCAGAAGTGACAGCAATGCAATGGACTCATGGGTACTAAGTGAGATGTATCTACTATAAGACTTCAGCAAAGCACAGCTGGTCACAGGGAGACACAGAGCAGATATGGCTTCTAAAGCCAGACATCTTCATAGACCATTCTCTTTAAAAGCCCACTATTCTGAGACCGTCTTACCCTTCACACAGTCCCTAGCCTCTATCTGGGTCCTGGAAGCTTCCTTGCAATGAAATACACTGGAAGGTGCCCTCTGGCCTAAGCCAGGACCCTGCTATGGGTTACAGGACAGCTTGCTTCCATGCTGCCCTGTGGTTCCTGCCTCCTCTCACCTCCAGTCTCCCTGTGCTATAAATCAATCTCTGGACACTCTGATCCATCCCCCAGGGATCCCTTGCGTGGAGACCAGGCATGCCATGCTCCTGCAGCTCCAGGTTATCTCCAAAAAAAAGCATCCCCTTCTAGCTTGCCTGCCTAGAGTCCCTACCAAGACATATTCCTATAGAACTCATCTGTCAGGCCAGCCCTGGCCCAGTATGGGGTTTAGCTCTGCTCTTGCCCATCCATCACCTCAGCCTGAAAAAGTGTTAGAGATATCAAGCCCCATCCACCTGTCCCAGGGCTGGCCTCTCTGCTGTGCATCTCCCACTTCCTGCAAAGGGGTAAAAATAGGGAGTAGTGTCCCCCTGCCGCCCCCAGAGATTGATCCAACACATCCAAGTGTGGTGAGGCTGTATGGAGCCATGGTTCTTCCTGGGATCTGCTCTGGCACTCTGTGTATCTGTCTTTCCTTTCCAAACCACTTTTCCCCACCCAATATCCGTCCTTCACCCAGAGAAGGGATGAGGGGCAGCAAAGTCCTATCCTCAGTGCTCAGCAGGACTGCCTGCTCACCTCCTCCCACCTCCACAGGTTCTTTCTCAGACCTCGCTAGCCATTCTTCCCATTGGCTGTCTACTTCAGTGCTTGTCTTGGAGTAAGCAAAATATAAAGTCTCCTTGAAGTCAGGAGCTGCTTGGGGGTTGGAGACCAGACACAGGGTGAGGCTTTACAAGAAAAGAGACTAGACAGAGTTGGGATGTCTGGATTTGGAAGATTCAGACTCGCTTCCCAGCTTCACTCAGCAGCTCTGCCCCTCCATTATTTATAAAGTGGGGACAGCGTCTACCTCTCATATCTCATTAATAGCTGTGAAGACTGAGGTGTGGTATTAACTGGGAATAGGGCCCCAGCTATAGTCACTGCCTCTATCACCTCACCTTCTTCCCTTCAGTAAAGGAACAAGTTGTACTGATGGACATGTGTCCCTTACCATATCTGCTGGCCTCAGGCAGCACTGTCTGGCCAGGCAGGAGATACAGGGACAGAGTGATGAAAACTTGGTTGTCTCAGAGGCTGTCAGATATCTCTGTTGTGTTTAGCCACAGCTGCCTGACAAAAGCTGCAGAAACCCTGGTCCAGCTTTCTCTTGGGGCTGAGTCATACTCTCTGATGCCCTTCTCTGTCACCGAGGTACATTCATCTGCTGTGAGCATATGGTCCCATAGTCCCACAGAACTCCTGACAATCTCTGACATGGAAGCCCAGGGTCCTCCTGGCAGGTGGCATCTCAGAAAGGTAATAGAAATGGCAAGGGGAGACAGCTGCAGTTACAGGAATCATGTTGAGTTAACCAGAATACTCCAAGAGCCAACAATACTTGTGTGTCTAGCCAAGTGCTTCATGGAGACTCATCCCAACCAATGTGGAGCCTGCTGCATCCCACAGAACTGGTGGCATACACAGAGAGGTGAAGTCACTGGCCCAAGAATGCACAGCTCAGGCAGACTGGCATCAAAATTTATATACTTTACTCTGCAGCCCCTTCCATGGAGGGAAGGAAAGAGGGGAGAGAAGGTAAAGAGAGGCCTTGTGGACAGTGAGACGGCTCAGCAGGTAAAGGCACACACTGATGAGCCTGAGGGCCTACTGTGGAAGGAGAAAACCCACTCCAATGTGACCTCTGACCTCTACTCACACACTGTGACACACGCCTGCCCAAACACATGCACATAAATAAAATGAATGTAATTTCCCTTTCTTTTGTTGTTCCTCTTCCTAACTAATGCCCCCATTTTCCAGATTTATCCATCAGCTCACTCATACCCTGCTATTCCTGTCTCTACTGCTGCCTTGCCCTCCTGCATCTGTGAGGGCCTTTTCTACTTTTCTAGTTGGCCTGAGAAGTTATCAGCACTCTTTCCAGGGATGCAGGGTGCAACTGAGTCATGTCAAAATTGGTCATAGCTGACCAATCCCATCCTGAAGCCATTCTAGACTTACCAAGCATCGCCGCTTGTAAACAAAGGATGCTCCCAGCACCCCTCTTACAAAAGCCAAGGACCTACGTAGCTCTGTACATTGATCTATAATCAGAAGCTGAGCAGAAACTGTGAGAGAGCAGTGAGCAGAATCATGATTCATATGCCACAGGCCCTCAGCATTCTCCCTCTGAGCCTTCCTCCTTTTCAGCATCTTTCAGTTGTTGACATTAGCAAGAAGGATCCAGCAAGTGTACTGAAGACCTGACTCAAATAGAGGGAAAGCAAACCAACAAGGTGTGACACACACAGGTGCAAGAATCCCAAGCTTGTTCAGCCAGGAGAGACTCTCCTCCCTCCCAAAGATCAGATCTCCAGAATAGGCTGGTGGGCTACTTGCATGCCTAGCATACAAGAAATCCCAGGTCTGATTCAGGAGGTCATCCTTGGCTATATGTCAAGTTTAAGGCCAACCTGGCCTAGGTGGGGACCGAGAGACCTCTCAAAAATAAAATGTTTTAAAACAATGTCCATAGCTGTAATGGGTGGTAAGGTTGGTGTGTTTGGGTTAATCTTCAGTAGAATGAAATTTCTGTTGCCCACGGAGAAATATCTGGGATCCAGATGTAGGTAGTGTAGGCTCAGGTACCAGAGCAATGAAGTTCTGGTGTGTACTTTATTCCCTTTACAGACAAAGCCCCTGGGAGGTGGGAGGCTGTCATAGTTAGGGTTACTATTGCTGTGATGAAACACACCATAAAATAAAGCATTTGATTAAGGCTGACTTATATTCAGAGGGTTAGCCCATTATTATTATGGCAGAAGCATGCTGGCACACAGGCAGACATGATGCTGGAGAGGCATCAAAGAGTTCTATATCTGGATCAGCAAGCAGCGGGAAAAGAGAGGAAGAGGGAGAGAGGGGGAAAGAGAGAAAGGGAGGAGAGGGGGAAGAGGGAGAGAGAGAGAGAGAGAGAAAGAGAGAGAGAGAGAGAGAGAGAGAGAGAGAGAGAAGAGAGAAGAGAGGAGAGAGGAGAGAGGAGAGAGACTGGGTGGGCTTGGCTTGAGCTTCTGAAACTCCAAAGCCCACTTTCAGTGAAACACTTTCTCCTACTGGGCCACATCATGGGTCTATGGGGGACATTTTCATTCAAACCACCACAAAGACTAAGAAACCTGCCCAAGGAGACTCCTGTGGGAAGACGGGGCACATGTGTGGTGTAGTTAGATGCTGTATAAAGAAAAAATATCTTGAAGAAAAGTAAATACAAAGAAAAGACAGGAAGGAGGTGAAGGAAGGAGGGGAGGGGAAGAAAGGAGAGAAGAACAGTGGGTAGCCCAGGAGTTTTGGGATCCTGAGGGTGGGCTCCTGTACCCTGCCTTTCAGGCATCTTTGGCCCCTGCTCCAGACCAGCTCTTTCCCTGAGGATGTCCTCTGCATGCAAGTGTCACCTGGAGAGTCCCCCAGTGGGTAAGGATCTAGGCTGGCAGTCTGAGCCTGCTACAACCCTAAGCTCACAGAGGCAAGAACAGGAAAGCTTGTCGGTGGTGCCAGACTGTGGGGCCGTTCATCTCTGACTATTGCACTTCTCAGGGAAACAGGAAATGTAAGAAAAAGGAATACTTCCTTGTTGGCAGGGCATGTTCAGTTGAATTATTTCAAATTTGCTGCCAGTATTTTTCTATGGCACACTAGAAGCAGGAGTGGGGGCAAGACAGAGGTGGAATTATCTGAGCAGAGAGCCCATAAGCCGCCCCGCAAATACCACTAGCTAGGTCTTCCCAAGTACCAGCCCTTAGCCTGGGATAGCATAAGAATTAAGGAAGGCAGGGCAAGTGCCATGTCTATCTTAGTCACCAAGGTGCATGGCAGGACATATGAGTGAGGTTGGAATACAAGTAGAGAATGTTCTTCATGATGGCTGTAAGGTTGAGATGAAAGTGTCTGTGGAGCTTCTTAGCCAGATCTGTACAGTCCTCTGTACAGTCCAGAACTAGGACAAACCTCTGGTCTCAACTACAATCAGCAACACACAAAAACCCATTGCTTCTTAGGGAGCTTGATGTTAATGAGTTTCCTATTGGAGAGTGGGGAAACTGAGTCACAGATCTGCTTGTGACTCAGCCAATAGCCTATACTCCTAAAGGTAGAAACTGGATAGCAACTTGAAGCCCCCTGGCTCTAGAGGTCCTATTTTCCCCACCTTACCGTATACTGCTCAGGTTTTGTGCACACTAGATTTTTCCCCCAGGCCTGCTGGCGTCCATCCACTCACCACAGAAAGTGCTTGGTAGCAGACAGCACGAGAATCCAAGGGTGTCACTGCCACATGGTAGCTAGGGTGAGGGGCTCAGGTAGACCCAAGCTGCTTTATTTTCTCCCTGTGTGACCTTTATAACAATCCTTCTCCTCTTTTTACCCCATTTCTTTGAATATAAAATGAGAATTAAAAACACAGAAGCTAGAACTGGAGAAATGGCTTAGTGATTAAGAACACTTGCTGCTCTTCCAGATGACTAGAATTTGGGTCCCAGCATCCATATCCAGCAAGTTCATAACCACCTGTAATTCTAGTTCCAGAGGATTCTACATCCATTATGTACCAGGCCTTGTGGGTTACCGTTATGGTGGCAAGCAAAACAGAGGTCCTTATCCTCAGAACACCTAGAGGCAAGTAGAGAAATGGGCTATAAAGAAATACACACACAAATTCAAATAGTGAGGGACTCTCCTAGTTTGCTTTTTGTTGCTGTGATAAAACACTGACCAATGCCAACTTGGAAGGGGACAAGGATTTATTTGACTTACTAGGAATACTCTACCACTGAGGAAATCTGACGCAGGAACTTGGAGGCTGGAACTGAAGCAATGGCCATGGAGGAATGCTGCTTATTAGCTAGCTCTTTGTAGCTTGCTTATCTTGCTTTCTTATACAGCCCAAGACTGCTTGCCCAGGAGTGGCATTCGCCCACAGAAGGCTGCCTTTAATCCCAGTACTTGAGAATCAGAGGCAGGAGAATCCCTGTGAATTAGAGACCAGCATGATCTACATTCTGAGTTCCAGGCTAGCCAAAGATACTTAGAGAGATCCTTCATTCAAAGGGGGAAAAAAAGAAAATGCTCTCCACAGAAATAGAGAGCTGGTTCTGTGGTCAGGAGTACTTCCAGAGGGCCCGGAACCCATCTCTGGTAGATCTCAACCATCTGTAATTCCAGATCCAGGGGTTTGGACACCTCTGGCCCCCACATGCAGACACACATACCTAACTATAATTTAAAATAATGGGAATAAATTCTCTTCTAGAAAATTTAAATAGCCCCCCAGGCATATTTACAGGTCAATCTGATGCATGCAATTCCTCAGTTATGGCTCCCTTTCCCCAGTTGTGTCCTGGCAAAAATTAAGCAGCACAGTGGATAATCATATGAGGAGGTGGGGAGCCAAAGCAGTAGGGAAGGCTCCTGGTTTGAGCTCTTATACCAACCCACTCTTGCAGAGCTAGCCATACCCCCACTAAAACTTATTAGAACACCCTCCAATGACCCAGCCAACTCAACTAGGCCCTACCTCTTAAATGTCCTGTCACCTCAACCCAAAGCTGGAGTCCAGGCTTCCTCCATGAACCCCTGGAGACACACTCAGACTACAGCAATGGTTCAGCCAGGATCCAATTCTTCACATGCTTAAATCTTTATTACCAAGATTATAGATGGAATGCCTTGGGTAGAAAGTTGCCCAAGTGTCCACTGTGCAATTTCAGTTCCAGCTTCAGCTTGAGGATGGGGTTGGTTGAACAGTGACCTTGGCTCAGCCTGCTGGACTCTGATCTTCCCAGGGGAACACCCTGCAAGAACACAGGGCCGCCCCACTTAGTTTAGCTTATTTGGGTACTTTTGAATAAGGCCTTATCAGGGTGGAGAATCTGTTTTCAAAGATGGATCTGCCCCCTCCAACAGGATGTCAGGCCTGTTGCCATGGGGCAGTACTGAACTCTGGAGTGTCTGGGGCCATGGGACCGGGAAAAGGGTCCCTGAGAAACCATCCCCAAGGAAACTAAATAAAGCTATTGTTGCAAAGGGAAGAGAAAAAATAGCCCAGCTAACAAGATGTTTTCTGTCCTCTGTGACCTGTCTGTGTTTGGGGAGGGGCTGGGCTGTGACAAAGGGGTGGAAACAGGAATGGCCCTTGGGGTCCGTAGAAACAGCATGGAAGAGAGAGAACAGGGCAGAAGAGATAGGTAGCCATGGGACTGTGCTGCCGCTCTAACCTGTCTGAGCTCAAGTGAATGGCTTGTTCTGTTTTCTTATCTGTAAAGGAAACAAAGCTAAGGTGCATTGCGCAAGAGGTCCCTGTTCTATTCCTGGCTCTGACACGACCCTTCGTCTGGGAGGGAGGGGTGATGTCATGGGTGGACTCTTCACATGCAGATTCAAGTCACCCACTTTGATTCCTAGAGATAAAACAACCGACTGTAGAAACCTATCCAATCTTTACAAATTCTGCCTATGTTTCTTTGGAAAGCTCCAAGTCTAGCCCCTTGGAGATGAAATACTAGGTCAGAGGACATTTCTACAGAAGGTTCTGTGGAGATTTGTGTGCAGTAGCAGGCAAGGTGGGGGAGAAGGAGATATTCATTCATTCGCAGGAAAGTAGCAAAAGTATTGCAGGCCAGACATGCATGGAACACGGTGCAGCTCTTGCAGTGACTGGGGTGCAGCTCTTGCAGTGACTGGGTTAGGACTGTGTCTGTCTCAATGGAAGGATTGTGCACGGTCTAATATGTGGAGCTAAGTGTGGACAGAGGCGTAGCACAGTGGCAAAGCACCCCTTGGGTTCGATCCACAGAATATGCAACAAGTGTGTAAAAAAACATGTGTGGTGAACCAAGGGCAGAAGTGCACCACACAGGTGAGAAAGTATGAAGGGGTAAAGCAAGAGATGTCAGAAACATGCATGACAAAAGCAAAAGGACCTCTGGGAAGATGGCTCAGTGGGTGCTGTGCTTGCTTCATAAGCGTGACATTCAGATCCCCAGCATTCATTCACATAATGGGTGGAGCAGCATGGGCCTGTAATTCCACCACTGGGAGATGGAGACAGGGTGATCCCTGAGGTTCACCAGCCAGCACTGAGCCAATCAGTAAAGTCCAGGTTTAGTGAGAGATGCTGTCTCAAAATATAACGTGAAGAGGGATAAGGGAAGACATTTGACATTGACCTCTGACCTTCACAAGCACAAACATGGATACTCACACATGTACATGCAAATGTACCATACACATACACACAAAGGAAAAGAAAACACAGTCGCATGCTAAGTGGAAAATAATAGATGTAAAATTCCCAGATATTGTTGTTATTATATAATAATATAGTTTATATTATATTGTTATTATATAATTCCTAGATATTATTGTAGAATACCTAGGTCTTTAATTAGATATAGAGAAGAGGGTAACAAATGCAATACGAACACAGAGATGGTTAAATGATACAGCTGCAAATAGTTCCAATCTTGAGCTAGAGATACAGCTCAGTGGTAAAGCATTTGCCTACCATGTACTAGGTCCCCAGTACTGAGGAGGTGGCGTAGGTTGGGGCTGGGGTGGGAGGGATGAGGTCCCTTGTCTTGAATTTCCATGATCATTTTAATACTGCACCTTAATTTTAAAAGTGTCACTTAAGACAGAGACAGTTCCTAGGAGTGTCATAACTCCTTCTACCCCATCAACTTGAAACCAACCAGGGCTCCAGTTATTAAGGTGTGACATGGGAGAGGGCGGGGCATGCCTAGAAATACACCTACTAAAACACACTATAATATAGGGGCTCAGGGCCACTCACTGGCGTGCCACTCAGTAGTCTTTCAGAACTGTGACAAAATAGGAAGATGCCTGACATAAACAACCTAAGGGAGGAAGGACTTGGCTTTGGCTCACAGTTGCGAAGATTTTAGTAAATTTAGTGGTCCTGGGTGTGTGATGGGTCAGAACAACATGGCTTTAAGAGCGTGTGTCAGAGTGGGTTCTTTACCACATGGAGCAAGCTATGGCCTCTAAAGACACATCCCCAGCCAGGCAGTGGTGGCGCACGCCTTTAATCCCAGCACTTGGGAGGCCAGAGGCAGGCGGATTTCTGAGTTCGAGGCCAGCCTGGTCTACAGAGTGAGTTCCAGGACAGCCAGGGCTACACAGAGAAACCCTGTCTTGAAAATCCACACACACACACAAAAAAAGACACATGCCCATGACCCACTTCTCCCCATGACCCACTTCTCATCACCAGGTCCCATCCATCAACCGTAGTTTCTACTGCCTTTCGGTAATATTTTTTCAAAGTCTGAATCCATCAATAGGTTTACTAACCGTTGCTTGGGTCATATCCCTGGTAATCTAACTGACTGGAAATGTCCTCAGATGTATGTCCAGTGGTGTGCTTTACTGATCCCTTTGGTGTCTCTCAATCCATTCAAGCTCGCTATCAAAACTAACCATCACAATCAAGCTCTTGACATTAAAATCACCCAACTGTCATCAGCCCTGACTCGGTTCCTCCTGGCGTGGTCATCTGATTCTCCTGGATTGGGATTTCAGCTTGTTCTATCCCAGATTAGAAGGTGCCATGGGACCAAAACCTCTACTCTTTGTCTCCATTATCGAGTCTTCCTGAACCTCCCCCTCCCTTGCTCCCAGCGTTAGAGCACCCTTCCCCCCTCTCTTCTACTTCACACTTGTGATCTTAGTACTTTTAGCTAAGTAGTTTATACTCCTCATTTCTCCTTCCTGCCACGCCCTTGCCTAACAGCCCTACAAACTGATTATTATCAACCCCTTTTGCAGATCAGAAAACTAATATCTGACCTAAAATCAAGACAGAACCAGTGGCATGCCATGCTCCCTCCAGGTCCCACCAATGCTGCCTGTAACCAGTATGGCAAGGCAGAGGCAAGAGAACACCCATCTTCCCTCCAGTTCCAACTTTAAACGAGGTGGAAGCAAAGCCTCCATCTTTCTATTGCTGAGTTTGTCTACAGTCTACAAAGAGGGCTGTGTGTGATGATTTTGCCAGGCAACGAAAGATCCCTAATGAAAATGCACTCACTGGGTGCCTCACACTGGTCAGACAGAGAAAAGGCAAGTCTCCCAAGGCTGGAAAAGTCATAGGCGCTAGGCAGGAATATAATATAATTATTTTACTATATGAACGTGATGTCAAAGTGCCTTCTAAATATTTACATTTATTCCCATAGATCAGTGCTGCTCCCAGCCTCAGTCAGAGAAGTGTCTGTCTATATTGGGTGACAGCCTATGCAGGGACTCACAATTGATCAAATGTTAAGAATAAGAGTGGAGTGCTCAGTCCTAAATGTGACATGGATGTCACCCTCTCAAGGGCTCAGGGAACATTGCCCTGAAAGAAAGGGAGGTAGGAAGAATGTAAGAGCTGGAGGAGGGGCAGACATGAAAAGCTATGACTGTGGCACCCCCATGAACTCACAGGAGCAGTGGTTACTACACAAGCCTGGGCCAATCAGTGTGCCATCATGAATGGGGGTGAGGCTACCAAGGCCCCACCCCTTCCTGAGGAGCTGTAGGCAGTTAAAGGTTGGGGTGGGAGAGTCATATTCCTCACTGGTGCAGCCACGGGTGAACCTTGTGCAAATAAATGGGTCCCCCACCCATGCTCTTGCAGGCAGCCCTAATTTAAAGCAGTGTGTCACAGACAAATAAATAGACATGGAAATCAGAGAAGGACTTGAGCGGAAGAAGGTGTTTGATGGGATGGAAGAGGTTGAAAAAGTAGGAACAATAGAGTCAAAGTACGCACGTGTGTATGAAAATGTGAGAGAATATGTTTTGAAAGCAGCGCCAAAGCCGAAGTTTAAAGAAGTACAGTGTTTGTTAAGATTTATATAATAGTAAGATTAGGACCAACCGCAGGGGAAGAATACCACAGAATTCACACACTGGCTCCCTCTAGGGCAGGAGGGAACAGGTTACATCACGCAGAGATTACATCATGGCTTTCAATTGCTTGGGCAAGGTTTTGTTTCATCAACATGATGCCCATTGCTGCTCTTGAAGTTGCTTTCAGATGTGAAACCCACAATGAGCACCAGGAATACTCTTGTCACTTAATATTAGGTGGAAAGGGTGGGAAACAAAATTGGATACGCACTGCGCTCTCAACTTCATAAAAACAGAACAAATTAAAAAAAAAAAACCAACTATAAGGCTTTTTCTCTCTCAGACTAGCAGACGATAAGTCTGGGATGACTGTTATTACAGTTTTATACTTAACATTTTATTTTGTTGAAGTTTCCAAACATTTACAGTGAGTGCATATTGCTTTTGGAATCAAAATCAAATACTACTTTTTTATTTAAAAGATAAATTGGTTCACCTTAGGGTTCAGGCGTATGGTGATATTTAGCCTGAATTAAGGGGGAAAATATTCAAACTGAGGTTGGGGTTTACAGAATCCAACTTAAGTCCTCAGCTGGTGAATTTTCTTATATGTAAAATGCCATCATCATCACCACCACCACCACCACCACCACCACCACCACCACCATCATAGCAATAAGTGCATACCTTCCAAGATTTCCTCAAGAGACCACTGAAGTAGTGTAATAAGATGATAAATACCTTGCCTTTCTTTTCTTTCTTTTTTTTTAACAAAATACTTGACATCAACTACATGATGGGGGAAGGGTTTATTTTGGCTCACAGTTTCAAATGGGTCAGTCCATCCTGGGGAAGGGGTGCTGCAACAGCTCACATCACGGTGGAGAGGAAACAGAATGGCACGCTGATAGGAGGGGGCCAGGGCTGGACACGGTCCCCAAGAACACTTCCTCCACCTGGGACGTTTTACTACCTCCCAGCTGTGCCAAACTGCTTTGAATACACCGAGGGCTTGATCCCTTCATTAGATCTAAGTCTCAAGATCCAGTCAGCTCTGGGAATATAGTCACAAATACACTCAGAGGTGTGCTCCATTAATCTCTTAGGTGTTTACGGCCATTGGGCAAGATTGTGTAATAGTCACCCAGAGGGAAGAATTGAATTCCTCAGGGCCCCTCATGCATAAAGACAAGTGCATTGTTGGGAACAACCCAGGACAGGGTGCTAGATCACTATCTGTACAGCCTATATAAAGGGATGTGATGACTCCTGTTGAGCGACAGTCTGACTCAAAAGGAAGACACTGACATCATTACTATGTATCAAGGTGAGACAAACTTTGACCTCAAGCAAACCAGACTAGATTCCTACAAACCAAGCAAACGCCTTTCAAATGATGTGGGAGTAACCTGAAACAAATTGAAGCTCAGGTGTGAACCCTGCTTTCCTCTCAAAGTTTTCCTCTCAACATTCTTTAGTTGTGTCAAAAGGAGAGACGCATATGCACGCCTGGAGAAGATGTTGCTGGCAGTGCAAAGTGAAACACGGATTCTCTATTCAGCCTTGTGCTGGAGTTAGAAATGTTTGAAAGACCAGGCAGGTAAGGTCTGGAAAACAGCGGGGTGCTTCAAAGAAGCCAACGCCAGGAAGCTGTTTAACACAGTGCCGTGGACTGTAGCAATAGTGGACATGGATACCTGCAGTGGGTAATGAGACTCCAGGCACCGAGAGTATTAGTGCAGGCAGAATTGTGCTAGGAAAAATGAAAGCATTATTCTCTGAACTTACCATTTTAGAATTCCTGACATAGGACTGAAGAGATGTCTCAGTGGGTAAGAGCACTGACTGATCTTCTAGAGGACCTGGATTCAATTCCCAGCTGGCACATGGCAGCTCAGAACCATCTGTAACTCCAGTTCTGTGGGATCCAACACCCTCTTCTGGCTTCTGTGGGCACTAGGCACACATGTGGCACATATACATACATGTAGACTAAGTACCCATGCACATAAAATAGTAAAATAGTTTTTTTTTTAGAAAAAATCCCTGCCATTTTCATGACCATCCCAGTGTGTGAACTGGTATTATCATCCCCATTTTGCAGATGAGAAAAAAGGCCTGGATCCACGTAATGCTTTGCCTGCAGCTGCACTTTGGTAAAGCCAAAATTTGAAATCAGTTGACTGGAATGTCTCCATCTCTGCAGTCTGTTGGGTACCACCAGACAAGCTAGTCCTGAGAGTTCAGATGTGCACAGGCAGATAGCAGCGTGACCTCCATTCTATGAGTGACTGCCTTCTATGAGGGAATCTTTTTACAGAACAGATAGCCCAGAGCCTCTCTGTGGTAATGCTCTGAGATTGCTAATGAGTGATTTCCTCTTGTGTCTTTCAGCTCACAGCCCCGAACTTCCCCGTGGTGATCAAACTGGGACATGCCCATGCTGGCATGGGGAAGGTATGAGAAGCACTTGAACACACATAGTGGATACAACCACAGCTTCCCCAGACTATCTGTTGGCCCTCCGCACTTGGCACAGTCCCCCGGAAGTGTCAGAAGGAATGCACAATCTATCTCTCTCTCTCTCTCTCTCTCCCTCTCTCTCTCTCTCTCTCTCTCTCTCTCTCTCTCTCCTCCCAACTCATATTCCTGTAAGCTTGCATTGCATGCACACTGTCTCTCTAACTCAGCCTGAGCTCTGGACATCACCAGATAGCTTACAGTTCTCTGTGATTATAGCTAAAGAGACATGGAGGATTAACCTTTTTCAATAATGATTCTTTCATAACAAGTAGTTATCATCTTCTCCGCTGTGTCGTAAGCTCCTGTCATATTTGTCCCTGCACCATCACTTGCTGGGCTAGCACCACAAAGGTGCAAACAGGGCCGCACAGCAGGAGTCCCTGGAGTCAGCCAGCCTCTGCCAGACTAAACAGTGTATTTTACACAGTCTCAGATGACATCCAAGGAGGCTGGATTGGTCAGCCTCCCAGGTGTAAGTGTCAAAGCTCAACTCAGTTTGGAGAAAGACACCGATCCATTTGTTCAAGCCAAACAGCTAAAGTCACTTTCCAGGATCACATCTCACGGAAGATTGCTTGGGTACATGTACCTGCCTCCAGGGAAGGGACATAGGGATGGGTCGGGCCCGGTGAAAAGGAAAAGCCAATCCTAGACTTGAGGGCAGTGGGGAGCTATTGTAGCATACCTCTCAGGCCTCAGCAAGAGCTAAGTGAGGAGAAAGCCTTGCCTTGGCCAGCTCAGACAGCTATCCGATTCTGCCCTACGTGTCTATCTTTTCTACCTGCCAGGCTGCCTGATGCTCTCTTCCAGTCTGTGTTCTTCCCATTCAGGTGGAATAAGGAAAAGGTCAAAAGTTCAGGGTCAGGCAAGGCAAGGTGGGGCAAGTTCTAAACCAGTCTCTTTAGGCTTCTTCACCCGTTAGATGATGATTCTAACAGCCTGTAAAAATGAGTCTTTCTGTATGAACCAGCCTTCTGTCTCTGTGACAAAATGGGTAAGAAAATCAGCTTCTAGAAAGGTTGTCTGTCTGTCTGCGTGCCCGCCTGCCTGCCTGCCTGTCTTGGGCTATTTCGGAATTTTTGAATCATGGTCATCTGACCCTGTTTGGTGCCTATGCTGGCACAGTTCGCCATGGCACAGAGGGTGTGGTGAATCAAAACTGTTCATGTTGTGGCAGCTGGGAAGGAGTGAAAGAAAGGAGAAATTGACAGAGTGCATAACAAGCCACTCCCCTGGAGTGGCTATGAATCCACTGATAAGATTTGAGCCATCCTGATCTAATCACCCCCACCCAAGCCTCTGCTTCTAAATTGCTACAGTGGGGAGCAAACCTTCATGGTTTGAGTGGGGGAGGTTGTTTAATGTCTACACCATAATGTCTACACCATAATAAGTGCAGACTCCTTAGAACACACACAGGGTAAAGATAGGAACGTTTGCCTCTTTTCCCATTACCGTATGCCACGGCCTGGGGTGGGGCCTGATGAACAGGTGAGGGGATCCCTCTCTAGAAACCTATTCCCTCTTTCCCCAGTCCCTCCTCCACATCCACAATCTGGCTGTAGCTTCCTCTTCCTCCTTCTCTTCTTCCTCTTCCTCCTCCTCCTCCTCTCCTTTTTTTCTCTGTCTCCTCCTCCTTTTGCTCTTCTTCCTCTTCTTTCTCTGGGTTGAAAGTGATTCCCCCGTGGTTCCCAATGGCCTTCATGCTCATTCAGTGGGCATTCTTTGACCAGAACTGATGTCTCTGCATCACTTAAGCTTTCTGGACACCCCCTCTGTCCTAGAATTTTCCTCTACTGGCCTCTGATTCAGGTTCTTCTTCCAGCTTTCTTCTTCAGTTTCACTGATTATACGTTCAGTCTCTTTCAAGGATAAATTCTCCTGTACCGTCCCTGACCATGGGCACTCCATAAGCACGCCGGTGTCTCTCACTAACTCCCTCGGCTTCAGCTGCCACCCTCATCTCAACAGCCTCCTGAGTCATATTTCCTACATATACAGTCAAGTTCCTATCTCCAATTACCTCCTGTATTTTGCCCCCTTGTCTCCATGGAAACTTTCCAAACAACGTTTGTTATCTCTCCATCATCTTCTTCCTCTCCTGTGTCTTCCATCTCTGCAACAGAAACCTGCCTGTCCTAGTCAGGGTTTCTATTCCTGCACAAAACATCATGACCAAGATGCAAGTTGGAGAGGAAAGGATTTATTGAGCTTACACTTCCAATTGCTGTTCATCATGAAAGGAAGTTAGGACTGAAACTCAATCAGGTCAGGAAGCAGGAGCTGATGCAGAGGCCATGGAGGGATGTAACTTACTGGCTTGCTTCTCCTGGCTTGCTTAGCTAGCTTGGCTTTAGAACCCAAGACTACCAGCCCACAGATGGTACCACTCACAAGTGGTCCTCTCCCCTGGATCACTAATTGAGAAAATGCCTTACACCTGGATCTCATGGAGGCATTTTTCTCAACTGAAACTCCTTTCTCTGTGATAACTCCAGCTTGTGTCAAGTTGACGCACAGAACCAGCCAGTACACTGCCATTCTGTTATTCCAAAACCGAAATCAAAGGGCAAGAGTATCTCAGGGGTGGAATGCTTGGCTACCACATCCCAGGCCCCAGCTGATCTTCCATTTCCAGCACAGCAAAAATGCACAAACAACTCAGAGATGTAAGAGTCGTCTCTGCCGCCTCCATTTCCAAATGGTCACAAGGTTTTTGTTGCTTGATCCTTGTTTCTCTAGTTGCTCCTTTTCATCTGTCCACTGTCACCATCCTGGTCAGCTCTGGTATAGTTAGAGGGCTCCCAATGACTTAGTTATAGCCCTGAAACTTAAGATAATCCCCAAGAGGAAATAATGAAGTGCCTACAGACATGGATGCAATTCATAGGCGAGTGGGAGGTCCCAAAAGCCAAGAAGTCAATCTCCAAAGCAGAAAGGTAACACAGACCAAAGTAAACACAGGTTTTCTAGAATGCTGACATGAGGCAAAGGAGGAGTTTTCTCCTTATCTTTGAAATTAGAAAACTTGCAAGGAACAGTCTGAGAAACTGACTGAGCAAATGACATCATGTTTGTGCTGAGAGGGTAAAGAGCACAGCATGTACCTCTTACAGTCCTTGTGCCTTCTCCTAAACAGGAAAATGGGTGGCTGGAGACTCCCAGGAAAAGCATGCCCTAAAGATACCTGGTAAGGAAGTATCAATGACCTTGATGTTTTGCAGAGCCTGCTCAGGACCCAGCGGACATAGTCATTGATCTACATACATGTAGTCCTGTGGTACAAGCACAGGCCAGTGCCTATTCTACACTGGGAGTGAGGATTACTAGAACACCATTCCTGTCCTAAAAAAATTGTAAAGACCATCTCCTACGAAAGTAAGGTTAAAACCAGGTGTGATGACAGCTATAATCCCAGTACACAGGAGGCAAAGGTAATAGGGTCATGAGTTTAAGGTTATCCTGAGCTGCTCAGTGAGACCCTATATCAAAAGCAAACAAATGCACAATATTTCTAAATGGGATATGATGAAAGACTGTGTAAAGAATATGGAACTTAAAGGAAAGAACTTAATCCCTAGGCCATGGAGTTTCCTACAACAGTGGAATCTCAAACAGGTCATAGCATGAAAGACCACCATTTCACCCAATATGGACATACTTTCATCAGGGTACAACATGAAAGCAACCATTCAATAGATGGATCAATCCATTCATGAGATCAGAGCCCTCATGAACCATTCACCTCCCAAACCATATGGGAAAACCATCTGAATGAGCTGACTGCTTGATTCGGAAAGTCTAATAGATAGTGGTCAATGGTAATGATGAGAACGAATTTGCCAAGAAGAAGAGAAAATCAAGAGGTCAAGAAGGTATGGGAAAGCTGTACAAGACTGAGTGTGCCTAGAGCTTTAAGGAAACCCAATAAACCATGGGGGGAAAACAACACAAGAGATGGACAAACTCCCTTACATTAAAACTAAGAAGAGTGGGTACCATGAGATAAAGAAATCGAAATCTACTGAGACACTGTGGTTTGCTGGGGGTGGGGAGGATTCCTTAGACAACCAGGGTCTTGTGGGTGTGCTGATTAGTGTTTGTGTGTTGTTTGTTTGTTGTTTGTTGTTTTGTCAACGTGACACAAACAAAAGTCTTCTGGGAGGAGGGAACCTTGAGTGCTTACCTTCATCAGATTGCCTGCAGGCAAGTCCATGGGGGCATTTCCTTGATTAATGATCCATGTGGGCAGTGCCATCCCTAGACAGGTGGTCCTGGCTGGTATAAGAAAGCAAACTGAGCAAGCCATGGGGAGAAAGCCAGTAAGCAGCATTTCTTCATGGCCTGTTTTCCTTGCCATTATTCTCTAAAGATATGATAAATGGTGTGTATATTGTACTGTGTATCCAGAAGGCACAGCTGCTATGGCATTTTATATAAGGGACATGAGCATTCACAGACAGGTTTTTACAGGTTTTTTATAACCTATTAGAGATTCAATGTGAGAGATTTTTTTCCCGTCTTTCTGTTTTAATTAATTATTTTATTTATTTTATATCCCAAAGGTTGCCCCCTTCTGGTCCCCCTTCCAAGAGTTCTTCATCCCATCCTCCCTCCCCTTTGACTCTAAGAGGGTGCAACCCCGAGGCATCTCCCTTCTCTGGGGCATCAAGTCTCTACAGGATTAGGCACATCCAGTATTTACAGTGTTAATTTTTCAATGTTTTCCTCTTAGGAAGCAGCACATTACAGCAACTAAGGATGTTCATTTGAATCTAGATCCCACCACTTGTGAGTCGTGATGCTGTAGATAAGTTACCTTACCTACCCTCCCCCACCATAATTCCTTCTTTTGTGAAGTGAAGATAATGATAGTAGTATCAATGTCACATGCTGGTAGTAAGGTTTAAGAGAAACTTTGCACATGATGCTCTAGTTTAGTACCAGAACAAGTGGGCACTCAGTGGATATTAGCTGTCAATAGAATGGTGGATGCCTGAACCTGCTCTGAGGACCCCAATCCAACTAAAATCAACAGGAGATGACTAAACATCATCAGCTGTCAGAGAGTTCACTTGGCTGCAAATTCAGTATTAGTCAATGAGTGTCAGGTTGCCAAACACTTACCTCAGCAAATGACAAATATGCATAGATGAAAATGGGCTCAGCCGAATTACCCATTGTGGAAATAAAAATTTATAACCACCAGAGTAGCTAAAAATGGAAAGATAAATGACACTAAGTGTTGGCAAGGACACAGAACCTATTGCTTCTAAGCTGAAGACAGAGGAGTTCTTTTGGTATATCTGGCTCTAAATGCATCACATACAAACCAAATCAGTTGTCATAGTAGTTTTGATGTTAACTTCCAAAACTCATGTATCTGTTAACAGTAGACAAAATTACTGTGTATTCATGCAAGCTAGATGTTTCAGCAATACAAGGAAACTAAACTACATGTACAGTATGAATGAATCTCACAAACACACTGTTTTGATCATTTTATTCACATGAAGTTGAAACCCCCAAGGAAACCTATAGTTTTTTAGGTTCCTATAGTTAACTAGGATATTTTAAGATGATAAGAGATTTAAGAAACCCAAGAAGGACAGATCTGGAGCCTAGTAGTTGAATACTTCTCTGACATGCACAACTCCCCAGATCATCTCCAGAACTGCTAAACAAGCAAGTTACAGTAGAAGTTATCTTCACTGAGCTGAGGCATAAGTGGGCAACATTCTTGACCTCAGTGTCAAGAATGGCTATAAGAATGTTTGCTTTGTGTCTATTCACAGAATTGCCCATTGTGTTGTGTGTTCTTTTCCATAGTTGTGTTAGATTTCAAAATAAAATAAGGTTTTAAACCACAACCAACTCTGAGGATATAGCTCTGTGATATCCAGAACAAAGGAAGAGTCTACAGCTAGAAGCATGTGGTCAGTTCTTGATTTGCTCTAATTCCAGGAGTTCAAGGAAGACACTGACATATTGGTGGGTGAAGAACAACTAATAAAGGGATGTGCTATCTAGCCCTGGAGGACTAGAGATGCTGTAAGCAGTGTTCTCAAAACATGAAGCATGGATAAAAGAACTATCTAGTCCTGGAGGACCAGAGGTGCTGTAAGCAGTGTTCTCAAAAGCATGAAGCACAGATGAGGAAGCATAGGCCTGGTGGATTCTACATTCATCTGGTGGGCAAGGCAGGGGAAAAGTCAGGGTCAGGATTATTGAAGGAGCAACTTTGTAGCAATAAGAACATTGGAAACTGTCCATGCTTCTCAAGTGGGATGTTCTTACCATTATACAGGCAGTGTCTTAATGTCAGATGTCTCAATAAAATTGAGATAAATATGTAGGTGTAAAGAGTTTGCTATTTCTCACAGATAACTTCACCATGAAGGCCTCAAAGCTCCAAATATGAGGGCCCCAGCCTGTAATCCACATACCAGGGATGTTAGGGCAGGAGGATTGTTATAAGTTAGAGACTAAACTGAGCTACATAGTTTAGCCTACTACATACCTAGTTGGGGAATGTGGTGGGACATTTTCTCCAAAAACAAACAAAAATGACACCTGTGGTAGAACCCTATATTACTCTTCATTGATGAGTTTCTATAGTTTTAGTCAATGGAAAGGAATGGCATAATGTATCACCATCTGTGATGGGTTCATCTTCATTACCACCTTGAAGGGATTTGGATCACCGTGGACAGTCCACGTCCAGGTGTGGTTATGAGGGTGTTTCCAGAAAGGGTACCCCAAGAGGGGAGATCCCCCAAATGTGAGCAGCACCATGCCTAGGCTGAGGTTCCAGGATACCCCAAGAGGGGAGATCCCCCCGAATGTGAGCAGCACCACGCCTAGGCTGAGGTTCCAGGATACCCCAAGAGGGGAGATACCCCCGAATGTGAGCAGCACCATGCCTAGGCTGAGGCTCCAGCCTAGATAAACAGGAGGAAGCAAGCTGAGTACTGAAACCCATCTCTCTCTCCTTCCTTACTGGGGATGCACCATGACCAGCTCTGTCAAGTTCCCACCACCATGACTTCCCACACTGTGAATCAAAATAAGCCCTTCATTGCTGACATAGAGATCATGTCAGTCATTTTGCCACAGCAGTGAGAAAATTAACTATTACACCATCACAGCATTAAAAGCCAAGTTCAAGGCATCTCCTGGGGAGGCTGAGGCAGAGGGATGGCCTGAGCCTTCCCTTAGGCTAGCCTAGAGAATATAGAGAGACCTACTTTCAAGGAAGAAGCAATGAAAGAGTCGAATCTAACTCCCAGGTGCAATGTGGGGAAAGCATGTAGAATATTTCACCAGGTCTCTCACCTGAGCCTGGACTCCCCATACACTGGTCATATGCACTTAAATCTCCACATCTCTAACACATAGGCAATAAAGTCCCACCTGGGGTTATAGTGACAGCACAATAAATACATCAATCCTGCTTAGGAAGGTGACAGGTAAAGCTGGTATACAGTTACTGCAAGAGAGCTTCAAAGTCCAGCTGCAAATATCAACTATTATTTTGATTAACCACTTACTGAACTAAAATAAGCAGGAGAACCCGAATTCCTAACTCTTCCTGCTACATAGCGACCTACAGGCTATTATCACTCTGAAAGAAGCATCAGGCAGTAAATGACAGAGCGAAAGCACCTAGAGTGATTCTGTCTGTCCTCACCAGGTGTAGGCCCCAGGTGCAGCACCTCCAGCAGCCCCAGCATCTCACACACTCTGACTTGTCCCAGTTCACTGCTGTCATCAGCTCCAAGCAACCCAGACCCAGATCCCTTCCCTTAGGCTGACTCATAGCAAGTTCCCAGCACTGTCTGCTCTTCAAGTGGGCGGAGGTGGCCCTAGACCTCCTTGCTAGAGAAGGAGAAGAAGATAAGCGAGTGGAGGAATAGGGCCCAAGGGAACAGTTAGGGGAACAGTTAAGAAATCATAAGATTCTCCTGACATTGGGAGTCTGCCAGAAAGGAGAACTATCTGTGTCTTGTGGTCAGCAGAAGCCTGTAGGGTGTGAGTGACATGACATGACATTCAGGATCAGTGCCTGGCTTCTATGAATAAGGATAATACATTGTATACTTGTATCCATATGTATTTCACACATGAATGCACACACAACTTATAGACTCCTACCTTTGAATTCTAAAATATGATCCTTCTGAACTCTCAGTGCCAGAGGGAACAGGCATTCTATGGCTCTGTTAACCTGTTCGAATCATATTAAAAACAGAGTCATCCAGATCAGGAGCTCACTAGCAAGGATTTAAGGCCACAATCTTCCCTTATGGCATTTTATCTTCCACTTGCCACATCTTTGGTTCACTGGAAAGAGCCTTGGCCTAGGTTCAAGCCCTGTCCTTGGCTTGTCCTGGCAGCCTCTCTGTCCCTGGAGTCTGCACTACTCCTGTGGACCTGTCATTTAAACATAAATGCAGCTTCCTATATATACATGGGCTGTGATTTTACTTATCCATCACTTGAGAACCAACAAGGCCAAGAACATCAAAATGGCACGTGGCTATGAAGTGGAGTAGAAGGTTGTGGAGGGACATGATTTCCGGCTCCAGTATTTCCTAGTTGTAAGCTCATTGCCTCTGCCATTTGCCATCACTGGAAACCTGAGGAAAATGTCTTAACTTCCCAGGACTTCAGTCTCACTGAGATAACCCAGAGCAGATTTTGGTTGTGAGCTAAGAAGGAGAAAGAACACAGTAACAATTTCCACATATGTGGCAATCTATGTGCCAAAATGCATCATCTGAGACTCCAAGCTTTCCTGGGCATTAGATCTCAGCCCTGATTTGCACAAGTCCCCAGGGGACATCTTACCAAGGTCACAGGTGAGCAGATCAGAGGCAGGACACTGGGGAGATTGTATGGTGGGTGAAGTGCTTGCTGAGTAAGCATGAAGACATGAGTTCAGATCCCCAGCATCCATGTAAAGGCCAGATGTCTATAACAGTGATGTACTGTGAACAGAGACAGAGCCCAGGGGCTCACCAGCCAGGATGATGTAGCCAAAATAATGAACTCCAGATTCAGTGAGAGACCCTGTCTATAAAATAAGGAAAAGGGTGACATCTGTCCTCCACACATGCACACATCCAGATGCGAATGCTGTCATGCATGCTCATACACTCACTCACGCACACACATACATACACACACACACACACACACACACACACACACACACACACCAGGGTCAGAATCAAGGTCATCAGGTCCTACAGTTTCCTCTTCTTGCAGCCTGGTAAGGAGATATCATTGACCCTGGTGCTTCACAAAGCCCACTCAGGACACTGTGGGTGCAGTTACTGACCCATGCTCAAGCTCATGTCCTCCACTGGTACACCCACAGACCAGTGCCTATTCTACACTGGAAGTAAGAGAATCAACAACACTAATCCCTGCTCTCAAAACATTGTGGAGATCATCTCATGTGTAAGTAAGGGTAAAGCCAGGGGTGATGACACCTATAATCCCCATATACAGGAGGCTAAAGTAGTAGGGTCATGAGTGTGGGGCAGTGGTCTGTGGCAGGCGGTCTGGCATCCCATCGACCACAGGCATAATCTCTGGGCAACCCAACGGAATCGGCAAGGGACTGGAAACGTTATGCCAACGCTCCCGGGAGGCTTTTGGCTCCAGTCATGGTCATGTACTACCCCTCCCCAGGTAGAGGTGTGGCTGTGCCCCAGGTAGAGGCATGGCTACACAGCCCCAAGCCATCCCCATGTTAATGAGACACCTAGAGGCTTAGCCACGCCCCTTCCCAGTTACTATATCTGCCTTGCCTCTCCCAGAGCGGTGGGGTACAATTCCATCCACACCACTCTCCACACAATGAAAATAAACATCTTAGAATTATGGACTGTCTCATCATCTGGACCCACTATGGGAATCGAGGGATCGACCCTCGATTAAGGAGCCGCATCTAATCTCTCTCCAAGGGCTTCCCAGCGCTCCCAGACGGTATCCATTCACCCAAGCCTAAGCAACTAGCCCCAAGCCACCGAGACCTGGTCCCTGTGGGAACCCCAGGCTAGCCCAACTGCAACACCCTGTGGCGACTGTGGTGCCCCAGGCTAGAGAACCCACAGAGGCTGCTGCGTGTTCCCCGGGAATGGCCCCCTCCCCCACCCACAGGCAGGGCCCACAAAGGCTTCCCACAGCCCCCCACCTGCCCATCAGACTGTGTGGGAAGACTCGCAGGCACTTCCCGCATGTCTCCTGTCCCACCCAGAGCCGCAGTGCCCAGGACTGACACGTGGGGCTTCTTTCCACCGTGCCAGGTTTGTTTCCACAATGAGTTCAAGGCTAGCCTGAGCTGCCCAATGAGACTCTATCTCAAAAGTAAATAAATATACAATATTTTTATATGGAGCATGATGAAAGACTGTCCAAAGAATGTGGAACTTAAAGGATAGACCTTAATCCCACCTAGGACATGGAGTCTCTTGACACAGTGGAATCTCTAAAGCAGGGTGTGGCTGAAAGACTGCTGTTTTACATAGTATGGAAATGCTTTGAGCAGGACACAGCATGATTGTAACAGTTCCATAGATGGATTGATTCATTTGTGATATCATAGACCATAAGGAACACCCTGATAGAATCAAGTCTTCCCAAGATACGGCAAAGAGCCAGCTTCAGCAGAGCATAGATGTTCAAGAGATTTCATAAACCCCACTGAGGAGCATGCAGTACCTTTGAGAGGAGCACTGACCTTTCATGGAAGAATGGCCCTTGTTTTCTGGTCTACTGACCTCATACCAGGCCAACAAGGTTCATCTCAAGAGAATGAAGAAAAGACCAGTGGCTTCTAAGCCTAGGTTTCAAAACAGTGTGTGTCCTACCACCTTCAGACCCTATTTGTCATGGCACCGAGGCCTGTTAACAGTCACCTGTAGGAGGACTAAGTACAAATGGCCAGTTCTTGTGGATGTGACACACAGAGACTTTCCAGGGAATGTATCGTATCTTTAACAAAACCAAACCAAACCAAAACTGTCTTGGAGCAGTTGAGGTTTCTGTTTCTTTTCTGTTTTTCTGGCAGTGTTTGCCAGCCCATCTGACTCTGTGCATAACGAAAGTCCACAGAAGCCTTGCTCTCAAGGCCTCAGAGAGATGAGTTCAACATGAGGACTGGCTCCCACTCTCCTTGCCATGGGCAGTCATGGATAATACAGAAATTATAGACTACAAGCTGGGGAGGTGGCTGGATTGGCAGAATGCTGGCCTTAGAAACAGGAGGGCCAAGAATCGATGATTTTGTTTTTGCTTTTTTTAAAGCCAGAGGTAGTGACTTGCGTTTGTCTTCTCAGTGTCAGGGAGACAGAGACAGGCAGATCCCTGAAGCTCACCCACCTGCCAGTCTAGCTGGATCTTCTCATTCCAGTCTGATGAGAGACCCCCATCTCAGAAGACAAGGTGAAAGGTTCCTGAGGTACAACAGCCAAGACTGACCTCTGGCCTCCACATACATGTAAATACATGCATATCACACACAAAGAGAGAGTGAGACAGAGAGACAGAAACAGAGAGAGAAACAGAGACAGAGGAGACAGAGACAGAGAGAGAGAAACAAAGAGAGACAGAGACAGAGAAAGGGAGACAGAGAAAGAGAGACAGAGACAGAGAGACAGACAGACAGAGACAGAGAGACAGAGAGACAGAGTTTCTTAAGGAGTTTCTTAAGGCAGATATTGCTATCAAGCTTATTTTACATGTGAGATAAACTAAGACCAAGAAGTTGGTCTCAAAAAGCTGCACCTGGCATGACCATATTGTTTCCTTGTGATTTGGTGCCTGTGTTCAAGGAGGTCATCTTCCAGGAAGTTCTAGCAGCCCATACAGAACACAACCTGGTGTCTGTTGAGCCCTTCTCTAGACAAATGCTCAGGAAGAGTGTAATCTTACTATCAGCCCATAGGAGCAGTGATGTCCTCAGACAGTCACCTGCCTTTCTGGCGTCTCAGCACAGACAGCTGCACAGCAAGCTTCCTGGAAGGGAAGTCACAACTCTGGCTTCTTGGAAGTAGCTGGAGTATGGGGAAGCTGGCAGTTTTGTTTGTCCAGGAAGGCCAGGAAGATATAACGTGGATTTGTTGTGTTTGGGAGTATACACATGCATGTCTGGGATTGGGAGAGACATGTTCTCACTCTCAGATGCCACTAAGCCTGGAAGCATGAGGTGGCAATGGCAAATCCTGTGTCTGTCACCCTGACTTCTAGCTTCAGCCCTGGGAATTATCCCACCAACACCCCTTCCAGGGTAAAGCCTGAAATGCAAGGAGGCTCAGTGCTGAGATGATGAATGCTACCCAGCCTTCTGCACAGCGTGATACTTGAACCTGGTGGTGTATATGCAAAGATTCCACTGAAAGCTACTGTGTAGGGTCTGAGGTTCCCAGACACCTACAAGACAAGGGACAGCAGTGTTGGCAACTGTTGGGATATGCTCAGTGATAGTTCAAGGAGTTCTGACTCTGGAGTCAGGCAGACCCAAGCTCTTCCACAGCCCTGTCAATCAAGTATGCCTCATAGGAAGACCACCCCCACCCCCACCAGCAGCAACAGTAGCATCAGCAGCAACAACCCTGGGAGCTTCTTAAAAATGCAGAATGCAGACCTGCTACGGCCCTGCATCACTAGCAGGTGACTCATGTACTGTTCTGCATGACCATGATTTTAGACCAGAGGATACCATCTCAGCTGGCCCAAGGGACCAGGAATTCCACAATGAATCAGGAAATCCAGGGAGGGACATTGGTAACCTAGAGGCAAAGGCCATGCCAGCAGATAGGATAGCTCCAACTCAGCTCCAGCCATTTAAGACTGGGAGGCCAAGAAGCCCCTGGGACACCTGATCTTCTCACCCTCTTACCGTAAGTTTGTCCCCTGTTGTTTTTAAATCTTTGGGCCACCAAGTTGATGTCTCCAGTATCACATTATAGACATGGGGTTTGGAGTTGCCTTCACTTTGCTGAGGGCCTCAGAGCCTAATGACTGACACTTCTGGTCGTGTGATGGATCTGAGAGGTGAAGTCCTAGCTCAGATTCTTCTGAAGTGTATAACCCGGGGCAAGCACTGAACTTTGGGGTCTTTTGTTTCCTCACTTGTGAATGAGGATCCCTGCTAACTGCATAAGGGGTTATCCCACAGGCAAGCCACCATTATAAAGATGTTGACTTACAGCCTTAGATCCATGCTGCTTCCAAAAGGGTCCTATGTAGACAGATCACCAGGAATGCGGTTAAAGTATAGATCTGGGTTGGGAGGTGCTGCCAGGGCTTCTGTATTTCTAACAAGCCCATGGGTGATGCCATGCTTCTAGTCCATGATCTGGGTCAAAGGTCAGCAACTTACATCTTACTCTCCAGTAGCCATTGTGATTCCTATTGCTGCCATTCATCTTGCTCTTGTAGAATTAAGTAGCCATAGATACATAGGTGAATGTGTTTAGCTGTCTTCCAATAGAACTTGATGTGTGGACCCTGAAATTCTAATTTCAGAGCCTGGAGATAGTGCAGACCACATCATTCTTGCTGCATAAATATGAGGGCCCAGAACCATGTAGAGAAGCAAGCAGGGTAGTGTTCATACTTGTAATACCAGCGCTAGGGAAGTGGAAATACTCATACTCCTGTAGTTTGCTGGCCCTCTAGATTAGCCAAATTAACAAGCTCCAGGTCATAGTGAGAGACTCTATCTGAAAGCAAAAACAGAAAGAAAGAAAGAAAGAAAGAAAGAAAGAAAGAAAGAAAGAAAAGAAAGATCCTCAAGAAAGACAAGCAAGTTTGTGATCTAATATCCACACATATACACAGCGGGTGCTTGTTTACCCTCCCACTCCCATATACACAGTGTGCACACGTGCACCCCTACACATACACAAGGAAAGTTTTATTTAATGTCAGTTTCATATATTATGGACTATTGTTCATCTTTGTATTTATTACTGGATTTTAAAATGTAAACACCATCTCTGTTTTGTTTTGTTGAGAGTGTGTGTGTATGTAAGTATGTATGTGTGTGTGTTTGTGTGTATGTTTGTGTATGTGTGTATGTGTATATGTACATATGTATCCCAATCTGGCATCAAACTTTGTGATTCACCTGCACCAGTCCTTGATCCTTATTCCACTGCTCTGGGCTGGTAAGCATCATCTTTGAACTACATAAAAATAGGCCACAGGCTAGTCTTAGCACTCAGATATCCATTAGCAGAACTCTGTTCAAGACCATTTTGAATTCTAAGACTGACCCTCTTTCTCACCTGGAAGATGGCCAGCCAGGGTGTATAAGATAAATTCCTGTCTTCAACTCTCCCCCTGCCTAGGCCAGGGCCCAGAGCAGTTGAAAACCAGTCCTTTCCCCTGCACAATGAGCAGGGGCTGGGAGGAGGAGGTGTTGCCCGTGGGGCTGACATTTGTCCGGTGCCTCCCTTGCCTTCCATTCAATCTTACACTTAACTCTATGCGGTAAAAATGTAACCTAAACAATCAGTGACTCAAGCACTCATCACCAGCACAAGGAGATGTGATTTATTAAAGGGAAAGAGGAAAGGAGCCCAAGACAATAAGCAAGATCATTAACTCCCAAATAGTCCATTAAACTTGCCAACATGGTTTGGTCCCCCCCCCTCCTCCTTCCACCCCTGGGAGCATCTAAGCAGGCAGCAGGGTGTGAACATACTTTAGGCTCTGCTCCCTGCACTTCAGATGGCTTGGAATAGGGGCAAAGGCTTTTGAGGGTTTAAGCCCAGTGGCTTGTGATGGCCTGAATGCTGGGGTCCTTCCAGAATTTATAAGTTGGGCCTTTATGCATCTCTCAAAGTGATGTTGGAGAGGCAGGTCCTCGAGAAAGTGATTAGAACATGAGGGCACCACCCTCATGAACAGAGTTACAAAAGAAGCCAGAGAAATGCACTATCCTTTCCCACAGTGTGTAGACACAGGAAAAGGCTCCTCTATAAAACCGTTATCGGACACTGAGTCTCCTCATCCAGATCTTGGATGTCCCAATCCAGAACTGTGAGTTATAGGTGACTGTTGTTCATCAATTGCACTGCCAACAGGATTTTGTTATAGCAATCCAAAAAGCTAAGGTGTGGCTCTTCCGTTTATCCAAAACGTACTGCTAGATGTGATACCCAACTATTTTACGCTGAGGAGCTGGGGAATGCTTAGTGACTATTTCGGCAAATATATTTACTTTTCTTGAATCTGTGATAAACTGCCTGTCAGAAGTAACTTAAGAGAAGAAAGGTGTGTGAGGGAGTCCCAAGGTTCAGAGGGTGTCAGTCCATCATGGCAGGTGGCTCACGGCTGTGGAAGTCTGTGACAGATACTCCTCACATGACAGCTGAGGATCTCAGTCAAAACCAGAAGCAACTATAATCTATGAGGGTCCACTCCTAGTCATCTTTTCTGACAACCAGATTCCACCTCTTTTGGGTTTCACAGTCCTCAATATGCCACCATAAGATGGAGACTGAGCATTCAAAGTGTGAGCCTGTGCCAGGTTTTTCAGATGTAAATATTAATAAGACACAATGCAGGCTACTACAAGGCTTGGCAAACTGCTAATCAACCTCAGCACAACTAAAACACATAAAATAGTTGGTAAAATAGTATCTAATTTTAGACACTGAAGCGTTTTTTTCATTTTGTTTTAATGGGTTTTTTGTTTTGTTTGTTTGAGACAGGATCTCACAGTGTTGTCTAGACTGATCTCATATCTATGGGCTCAAGGCATCTTGCTGTCTCAGCCTCCCACACAGCTGGATCAGCAGGTATCTGCTCAGTGAACAGATAGCTTATGAGTTTCTAAGCCAGATCCAATTTCCCAATGCACGTAGAAATTCATTTCAGGCTATTAGACTCTCACTCATGGGTTTGTGTCCATCTGCATCACCCTGTGATCATCAGCATCATGCACTGAGGACCACTGACAGAAGGAACATGGTGCCAGGTCCTGAACACACCTGATGTCTATCTTATTCTTAGCCTGCATGTAACATGTATGTTACTGCATGTAACTGCATGTATGTCACCTAGTCTGACCTGTGTACCCATTGCTTCATCTGCCAAAAGTGAGAGTTGGTCTGATGCATTCAAAGGTTCTTCACAGGCCAAGGCTCTTCTCTAGGTTGCCATTGTAGGCAGCATACTCACAATGACAGCTGGAACATTTGCCCTCTTCACTCCCTAGCACCTGCTGCAGTCCCTTCCCTCCACACCCGGAAGAGAAACCTGTACAGCTTCCACTTCCACTTTAAACTCAAAGTAAGCTCTGTAATCAGAAATGGAGGGGGAAACATGTTTTAGGCGAGTCGATATGTTTTAACTAACTACCTAAAAGTCTGGGAAACATATAGAAAGGACTCGGCTACCATGTTCAGTTGACCATCAACCTCCGATTTACCCAAACCTCAATACAATATTCTCACCATTTTGACTTTGTGCAGTAAGTCACATCCCAGCACACACACACACACACACACACACACACACACAGTATTGTTTTTCAAAAATGTTTACATGGCCTTTAATATCCCAGAAGTTCATAAGGGAGTCAACTGAGCAAGGAGGAACTCCATACCACTGTCTGTCTTTGTCTGTAGACAAACACTCCCAGTTTTTAAAGCAAGTCAGTATATTTTCACCAACTCCCAAAAGGCAGAGAAACATATAGGGAGGGTCTGACACGCATATTCAGTTAACTGTAGAAGCTTCAAGGTGAGATAGCTCTGGATTGCTGTACCTAGCGCATCCTCGGTACGACCCACATTCAAAACAGAGGATCAGGAGAGAGAAGCCCATGCAAATAAAAGAAATCCCATGCATAAAGTGGCTTAGATGATATTAATGTGTATTGGACTTTACAATAAATAAATAAGCAACCTCAAGAGAGTCTTTTCTATGGAGGTGTAACAGACAGCTGACATTCATTGTTCTGGGGGCATATTTGACTTTACTATATCTTTAGTCACTCTAGAGGGCATGTTTAGAGTGATGGACTCCATTTACAGATAAGGAGAGCAAGGTGGAGTTAGCCAGGAAGTTCCCAGAGTTCAACACTGCACAGCAGACAGTGACCTGATGTCCAGACCAACATTTGCACCAGTGCCTTCTGGTCTTGAAGTATCTGCATTTTCTAAGACTTTAATACATATAATAACCACCAGTTTGGAGAAATAGGCAGGTGATGAGGGGCAGAGAGAGAGAGAGAGAGAGAGAGAGAGAGAGAGAGAGAGAGAGACTCTCATTCCAGATTACCATATTTAATCTGAATCAACTTCACCTAGAGCTTGGAGCTTTCTTTATGCTCCATATGAAATCTCATCTGATTTCTCTCTTACTAGTGGCCTGAAGAAGGTGTGATTTGGTAGATCCTAGGTGTGCATTAAATGCAGTTCTACCAAGCTGACCTGGCTGATGAGCTTCCAAAAGATCCTAAGCATGCAAACAGTGCACAGCAGAACACCTCTCTCCTGCTGTGTCCTTTGCAGACTATCAGCCTGATTCCTGCCTACCTTGTCATCTGTCTATGGTCTGGATGCTTATGTTGTGACTCCCAAATGTTTCATATGTTAAGGAGATGATATTGGGAGGTGAGAGCATTTTGAATGGTCCTGAGGAATCTTGAATGGGATTAGTGCCGCTATGGCTTGAGTCTAGAATGTCCCCAGCAGGCTCATAGTTGTAATTCTCAGACTTCAGCTTGTGGGGCTCTGTTAAAGGCTGTGATGCCCTTAGGAAGTAGGGCCTGACTGGCATGCCTTTGATGGTTGTACCTCCTTTTAGTTCCAGCCTATAGCCATTGCTTTCAGGCGTGTGCTATATGTTCACTACAGGCCAACATGCCCCTACCTCCATGCCTTCACCACCATGTTGAACTGTGACTCCTTGAAACCATGAGCCAATACAAATCTTCCCTCTTTCAGCCACTTAGGTCAGGTATTTCGCCACAGCAAAGTGAAAAGTTGATAATATAATGTTTTCATAGAATAGGCCCAAGTCCATCCAGCCAACCAGGCTTAAGTGATGAGCAGCAGGTAAATAAGGGGACTTGTTTCAAAGAGAGGGACAACTGAAGATGACACCAGATGTTGTCCTATGGCCTTCACACATACACACACAACACAAACATGCACACATATGAACATATACACACATGAGCATACACACACTTATACACATGAGCATAAATTTGCTTTAAATTTCTTTCCTTGTAAGACAGGGACATGGAAACAGAGCAATAGAACGGCTGGTGTTTGACATCTGGTTGATTCAGTTTTGTTTTGTTTTGTTTTGTTTTTTCTGCAAGAACTTATGCCAATTGAAATCAACCTGTTTGGGAGAGTTGGTGGTTGTCTTTCTAATTCAGGTCTCCCTAAAGTAGAATAAGTGGCCTGTTTTCAGCTTGGAGCTGCATCTACTACCTTCTAGTGTACTTCCAGCTGGCATGTCTCTCCTTCCCTGCCTGGGTTTATTGGCTACATGTTTTGTACTAAATCCTGCCATGAGAACTGCACATGGTTGCTCAACTGATCCTGTGACCTGTAGTACCTCTCAGGTAGACAATGGTAACCACTTCACTGGAACCCACTCCTTCATTTTGTGATTCATAGTCTGTGGTGGTTTGAATAGGAATGGCCCCCATAGACTGATGTGTCTGAATGCTTGGTCTTAGGGAGTAGCACTATTAGAATATGCAGCCTTATTGGAAGAGGTATGCCCTTATTGGAGGAAGTATGGCACTATTGTGGAGGGCTTTGAGGTCTCCTATACTCAAACTATACCCAGTGCAGCACACAGTCTCCTGTTGCCTATGGATCAAGATGTAGAACTCTCAGCCCTTTCTCCAGCACTATGTCTGCCTGCATGCCACTATGTTTCCTGCCATGATGATAATAGACTAAGCCTCTGAAGCTGTAAGCCAGCCCCAATAAAATAAGAGTTGTCATGGTCATGGTATCTCTTCACAACAATAAAACCCAAACTAAGACATAGTCCAAAGCCAGGTGAGCTGGTTTTGGAAGCCATGCTTGATTAATTTTTTTTTTTCTTTTTAGACCTTAGAAGCACACCAGGTCTTTGCAGATGCTAGACATTTGATAGTCCACTGAGCCATCTCTCCTTCTTGATTTATTTTTCTCACTTAAACCCTATAGATTAACTTTTAAGAGTCCAGAGTATAAGGGACCCAGAAAGGCCCCTTCCAGGGGCCCTCTAGCTGTATTTATTTTCTCATTTTCTTGGGTCCTGTAGCCTTCCCAGGAAAGCCCAAGCAGATTCTCCAAATGGAAAGCCCTGGTAAGCCACCTAGAGATGTGGCCTGAGGCAATGAAAAGTCCTAAGTAAAACACAAGCCAGTGTCTGCCCCCTCTGCTTATTATTGCAAACAAGCTGAATTCAGCCTAATAAGCACTGAGTCACCTTTATTCTCCCATCCATCAGGCAAGACAGGAAGAGTATGAAATGATTTTATGAGGCTTGGAAGGGAGCAGGGCTGTTCAAGTGCCAGGCACTCCCATGAGAGACCCGACAGGCAAGTGCTAGCAGAGATCCTGGTCCATCCTAGAGGGGTCATTGCATGGGTGAATGATGCCTCTCCAATCTGCCAAGATGATTCCTAGCCTGAAGGGCAAATTCTCAGACACCAGGGGAGATTGAACAAGGATAGCTCTCCTCATGGCAAGGCCAGTGGTCACAGAGGAGCAGTGAGTGGAAAAGGTGAAAAGCAGGTTTCAGTTAGGGTCAGAAAAGTTGCAGCAAGCCCAGGATATTACCCATAGTGCATAGTCATTTAGGGGGAAACACTGAATTAATAGCTAGAAGGAAATGTATTATCAACAGACATAGGCTGTTTGCTTTATAGTAGGGGCATTAGATCTCAGACTGTAAAAAGTATTTAAAGACAATTACTTGGGCTAGCAAGATAACTCAGCTAGTAAAAAGCATCTGCCACCAAGCCTAAAGACCCGAGTTCAACCCCCAGAAATCACATGATGGAAGGAAGAATTCCTTCAAGTTGTCCTCACCTTGATGAGTTTGAATCAAATTTTTACAGTGTCATTTCCAGGAAAGATGAAAAATAAAATAATATATAATTATTATATTATTAATATAAAATATAATTAATATATTATTATATTATTTTGACATTCATTTATTTGTATTTGTATTGCATAGAATTTGATTTTCATGGTGAATATACCATTTTATACCCCAAGATTCACTGCTGTATTCTATCAAACTTCTAGAGAAGACTTAATATAAACACTGACCCAATTGTTCCTCAAAATATAAAGAAATAATTGGTCATCTAATCATGCTTTTTCACACTCTCTTGGTCTAGAGGAAACCAAAACCTGTTACTATCAGTGTTTTTGTGAACAGACGCTCATAGAATTTCTGTGCTAAAATGAGCAGTGTTGTGATAAACAAGAGAAGGAAACAAAAACAGATTTTTTTGTTTAGGTAATAGTGGCAAGAGAAAAATATTAATGTTAGCAGACAAAGATTCTCATAAATGGTTTGAAACAAAAGGATCTGCAGATAACAACAGCCACTCCATAATCCAAGGACCAGCAACCAAATAAAGAGATGTATAGAACACAGAAAACAGCTGCCAGCATCCACCCAGAGAACATCTTGCTCAGGAGACACAATGAGCTTCTGCTGTTTTCCAGCATCAGTCACAGAAATTCCTTTTATATATGTGGATGTTCTTTGGGTCCCATGTTGGGTGCCAAAATTATCTGCCTTAAAGGAAAGAGGAAAAACATGTTATTCAAAGCAAATATGAGTGAGAATGATCCAGGAATGTGGATTCAAGATACTCAGGGTGATGTGTTCCACTCTGGAAAGGGATATGTGAAATGTAGCCACAAAATAAAGATCATAAAGCAATACATTCAACAAATAAGTTGGCAGAGATGTTAAGTGATAGGCTATAGAAAGTAATGATTTCCTGTAGGTATCAGGAAGAACAGATCCTATTCAATATCTACAGGAAACACTAGGGTAAGTGAGTTTGAGGTCAGCCAAGCTTGGCAATACATTCCAATGGGTTTGTCTAGTAGTTTTGAGAATACTAGGGTAGATGCAGAGGTTAAAAAAATATATAGCCACTTTTAGAGAAGAACCTGAATCACCCACAAGGATGTTAATCCTTTACCTGCAACCATAATCATGATGTTCTACCTAGCCAATGTCAGCCTGCAGGTCAGCCTTCAGCTTTACAAACCTGATCTGAAGAAGAAAAGTGAATTACATGGTCTCCTTGGGAAAGACAGATACCAAACGAAAAGAGGAGTAGACTGAACCATGTTTCCCCTGTTTCTCATCAGTTCCTCCATTCCAAATACAATAATGCTCCCCCTCTGGGTAGGCATAGAAATAAGTAACAGACAGGTGAGTGCTCCCTCACACTGAAGGAAGCTGCAAGAACTTGGAAATAAGATATTATCTTGGTTATCTCTTACCCCATCCAAATGCACTGTGCTGCCAAAGAAAAGGACTCAGGGTACTTAAGTTCTTCCAGAGAGAGAAATTCTGCTGCTCATGGGAACTTCAGCCAAGAACACTCTCTAGCCAGCAGAGCAGGCCTGGCCGCCAGTAACCAGAAACTGCATTCATTCTAGATCAAGATTACTTTGGAGGCAAGATTACTTTTGGCTCTAGGAAATATCATCTCAAACTGGGCATCTGTTAGCTCAGTGTCATTAAACCCAGAATTGGAGAGTCTGAGGCAGGAGGATGACCATTGGCTAGAAGCTAGTCTTGACTTGCATAGTGAGTTCTGGGCCATTACTGATGAGGCAGGGGTGAGAAATGAAACGGAAACTCCATTTGAAACTAGCTCATGGCTCATGGGCCTCAGAGGTCACTGAAGCCTTGGGCTCATGCTACCTCAGCTCGCTGGCTTTAGGAACACCCACACTGTTGAACATTTCCTCCGTGCTATACTGTCTGCTGTCAGCATTGGGAACTACATGGGCCCCTTTCATCCATATCTACCAAGGCCAAGAAAGACCTGGAAGAAGGTGAGCTCTCCCAAAGGATTGGGCCATAACCACCTCGGTGGTAAAATCTGAGCACTTGGCTTCTCCCCCGAACCTGCACTTCCTACAACCTGTCTCTCTGGAGCAGGGCCAAAGGAGGGAGAAGAAATCTGCCCTTCCTGTTGCCCCTACTCCAAACATAGCATCATCCTTCATGTTTGCCTTTTTCTCATGCCACATCTTCTGTCTAACAGCAAATCCCTTCTGCATCCCCTTCACAAAAGTCCTAGAACCTGCCTGCCTTTCTTGCCAAGGCCCTGTCATCTCTCAGTGGTTGTTAAGCTTTCTGACCCATCTCCCTTCTCACATGACGCCACCCTTTTCACTATAATAAAGACCATGTCAGTTCCCTGACCCAAACCCTCCATAGTTACGGTTGGCCCTGTCATTTCAAGGAAAGCCTTAAATCCATGTAAAGGCTCTGAGACACAGCCTGACCTGCCTGACCTATCTGATGGCCCCCCTGCTATTCTTCCCCTGGTCTCCTCCACTGCCTCCACCCCAGTACACATGCTGTCGGGCAAGTCTACCCAATACTTCCAGCTTCAGGCCTTGACATTGTGCTCTCTGCCAAGATCCATCAGAGAGTCATGGGGCTCACCCTTCCAGTTCCTTTAGGTGTCTGTTCAGTGTTTCCTTGTTGTGGAGAGTTCCAAAAGGCTCCACCATGAAATGGCCCCATTCTGACCCCCTAGTACCTGCCACTCATCTCAGCCCAATTTATCCCCCCCCCCCATTCGTCTCCACCCAGCTACCATGTATTTATTTGTGGATGATATTCCCATCCAGCCCTGCCACTGCACCCCCAGTTCCTACAACAATGTCTGGCTTGTAATTGGGGCTCCATAAATATTTGTTCAATGAATAATTAGGCATTAGAGTCAGACAGACTTGGTTTGGAATGTCAGCGCTTCTGTGTTCCAGCTCTGAGTCCCATAGCCAGTACCATGTCCTAGCTGGGCCTGGTTTTTAATGCACAAAATGAGAATGATAGTACGAACCTCATAGAATCCTTATAAAAACTAAAGAGATTACTATAGGGCTTGTAGACTTGTGCCTGGCACATGAAAACCACTCATTAAGCACAGCTGTCATCATCCATCATCGATGTTATTATGACCATTGTCATTAGTATTATTTATACAGAGGCTGAGTCACATGCCCCAACCCAGGGTCCCACCCCAGTTTCCCCAGCTTTCCTCTCCAGCCAGAGGTGCAGTGGGTGATTTGGATGGTGGCAGCCTGCCCTGTGAGTCAGTTGTGAACCATAGCCATGCTGGGGTCCTCTGGCACAGGCTGCCTTGGCCAAGGAGCTCTTGAGTTGAATCATCAGAGCCATGACTCCAGCTGGACAATGCTTTGGCAGTGGAGCTTGGCTGGCAGAGTCTGACCTCCCAAGTCCTTCCAGGAAGAGACTGGGCACCTGCCCCATGAAGCTCTCTGATGTATACTATGCCAGCATTAAGTCTGTCTATTAGTACAGCGTGTAAAAGAAGAGCCAGACGAGAGTGAATGGGAGAGGGCTAGGAAGGAGAAAAGTTACGTTAATCACCTGCTTCAAGCCAGAATGGTATGGAGGACATCGTTCTAAATTCAAGCTGGATGACCTCAAATAAGTTCTTCACTTGTCTGAGCCTCAAGCTGTGAAGTGTGAAAGGCAACGTGGCCCTTTCAGAGTCCCAGCAGGATTTACTGAGTGGAAATGGATCTTAGTTACTTTTTCCCTTTCTGTGATAAAATGTTTGACAGAAGCAACGTACAGGAGGAGGGGTTTGTTTTAGCTCACAGTTTAATTTTCTACCATCACCAGGAGTGTCTTGTGTAGACACTATTACTGTGAAGAGATACCATGACCAAGGCAACTCTTGTAAAAGAAACAATTTCATCAGTAGCTTGCTTACAGATTCAGAAGGTTAGACCTTGATTACCACAGCTGGAAGCGTGGTGACAGGAAAGCAGGCATGGACCTGAAAGCTTACATCTTTTGAATCCTCAAAGTCCACCCCCAGTGGCACACCTCCCACAATAAGGCCACACCTGCTCCCGAAAAGCCACACCTCCTAGTCCTTCTAAACCTTTCAAACAATTCTACTCCTTGGTGACCAAGCCTGTGGAGGCCATTCTCCTTCAAACCACTACAGAGAGGGGGAGGGGTTGGCAGCTGATGCTTAGTCCTTAGCAGTGGGAGCTCCCAACACAATTAGTTATATCTCAGTGGATCACAGAGAATCAGGAAACAGAGAGACCTCAGTGGAGAAGCCATCCTAGCTAACACCCCCAGGCCCGCCTCTCTTCCCGTGTCTCAGACTCTCCATCTAGGCTCTATCTCCTAAAGCCTCAACGGATTCCCAGAACCGTGGTACCAGCCGGGTTCAAGTGTTCGAACAAACACATGAGCGAGCTTGTGGGAGATGGCTCACATTCATACCAGGAGAAAACATGCTGTCTTCAAGTCCCAAATCCCTTCTGAAGCCTTCTCAGAGCTGTAATTCTTATATAAGAGTTGCCTCGGTCATGGTATCTCTTCACAGCAATAGAACAGTAGCTAAAGGGGGGGGGGGGAATTAAGCTGTGAGCTAAAACAAATCCCTCCTCTTGTACATTGCTTCTGTCAAACATTTTGCCCTACAAAGTCCCTAGCTTCAGTAACAGTTGTAAAAGGGGAGAAGAATTTGCCCTCCCCCATGTTCCTCCTAAATCTCCCCCCACACACACACACACACATAGGGGCATTAATTCAGTCCTTCTGCCTTTCACTTCATCAGAAGCCATTTACTGGGCACCTACTGCATACTGTACTGTGTCATATGCAAGCCATGACCTAGTAGGGAAAGCAGACAGCATATAAATGCGTAAATAAACAGATGATTATAAAGCCTACTCAGTTCTAGAAACAGGCTGTTAATTAAGAGAGAAATACAGTGGAGCTATCAGAAAAATCGTCCAAAGTCATGATAGTCAAGCCAGGAATGAAGAAAGAGAATACCGTAAATGGGGGTGGCCGGTGGAGGAGGGGTGGGGGGCTAAGGGGGGAGCTTACCAGGGAGAGGACAGCAGATGTAAAACTCCAAAGCTCGGACTGTTTAAGGAGTGGCAGGGAAACCCTGTGCAGGAGAGTCCTGCACGAAGGCAGAATAGACAAAAGCAGGTTGAAGGGGGCTGGACCAACGTGTGGCTCCTATCCAGGGGTCCCCTCCTCTCAGGCACTGCGCCCTAGCATGGCCTACTTCCACTGCCTACAAACAGTTGCCTCAGAGATTGTTCCCAACTTTATGGTTGTTTACAGAGACAAGACTTGTCTGGGTACATGATGGCTGGAAGCCCCCAAGACTGTTTCTGAAGACCGAGATTATACAAGTAAACCAAGTGAGACTCTCCCTGGCAGCACAGCCACTGGAGTGTAGTAGCACTCAATACAAGCCAGAGAGAGAGAGAGAGAGAGAGAGAGAGAGAGAGAGAGAGAGAAGAAAGCTCTTTTCAAATAATGAATATGGAAAGGCCACTATCTGTAAAAACCCCATATCAACATTTACTATATATTATTTAGCCCTTACTCCCCTGCAGTGCTAGAGATAGCCTTTAGGACCTCACATATGCCAACAGCCTATTTTACCACTGAGTTATACCCCCTAGACATTTCCTCTTCAAAACAAGGTATTATTAGTTAACACAGTATTCGAGATTAATGTACATTTTTTCTTAAACATGGATGACTAACATATCCAGACTGAGTGACCTAGAAAGCCTATATGGATCATCTCCTTGGTCTCCATCCAGGATTCTAAGAAGTTGCAGGAAGGACCAGTGGAGACCCAGGCCCAGATTTTTTCCAGCATTGTAGAAAGGAACTGATGATGCAGGCAGATTTCTGTGTTTCCCTTTGCCACTTAGAGGCCAGGGAAAGTGGCTTGCCAGGAGACTCCTTCTGGAGCAGTTTAGTCTCTGGAATTGCTATAAGGAGAACTGAGTTGCAGTTTAGCATGGCCCCCAGGAAGCTTTCTGCAGGGTTCAGGGTCTATGTGGTACATGCTCACAGCATCCTGCCTTTGTACCTCAGTGGTTCTGGTCACTATCTACTGAGTTAACTGTCCCCCCTGAGGTCCTACCCTTCATAAACTATGAATTCCTCAGGGACAGAGACCGTTCATCAACTACTTTTATATTAGAAATAGGGTCTCTTGTAGCCCTGACTGACCTTGAACTCAGTGCATAGTCAAGCATTACCTTGAGTTCCTGGTCCCGTTAAGTGCTGGCATTATAGCGATCTAATACCACACTGACTCTCTCAAATATTTCTAATGCATACTTGGGAAGTGTGTGTGTGTGTGTGTGTGTGTGTGTGTGTGTGTGTGTGTTTCAGTATGCTTAAGGATTAGTCTAAATAGTGAGCTTATTCTCACTATCACTTCTATTTACACACACACACACACACACACACCATAGTTCTGGTGTCTTCATCTTGAAAAGAGCTTACACTATGTTCTGAAGAGTAATACAGGTACAGAGATCCATCCCTGTAATCGTAGCCCTTGGGAAGCTAGGTATGAGATCCAATAGTTTGAGGCCAGCCTAGGCTACATAGAAAGACTCTTTCAAAATAAAGGGAGGGCTGGTCTTTCAATTTCCTTAAGTGTGATCTGGTTTGAAGTGTCATCTGGCCCACCGGCTAGTTCCTCCAGTGGTCTCTTCCTCCAGGGACACTCTTCCAAAGATTTCTGCTACTTGCTGCTAGGGAAGAATCTGGAAAACAATCACATAAAGTCATGCTTTCCATACTGCATCAAGGCAGCCTGGAGCACTGGAGGCATCACAGCCCATACTGTGCTTTCTTTGAAAAGCAATGAATGGTCACTGTGAAAATGACTAGCCATGTAGCTCAGAGCACCTAGCTTGGATCCTGTGTGCCTTCCAATGCACTGGATCTTCCATTGGTGGGACTGTGTGGAGACTGTGTTTTAAATAAAAGTGTCTGAGGACCCAGCTATTCCACTCCTGGGCATATACCCAGAAGATGCTCCAACATGTAATAAAGACACATGTTCCACTATGTTCATAGCAGCCATATTTATAATAGCCAGAAGCTAGAAACAACCCAGATGTCCCTCCACAGAGGAATGGATACAGAAAATGTGGTACATTTACACAATGGAATATTACTCAGCTATTAAAAACAATGACTTCATGAAATTCGCAGGCAAATGGATGGATCTTGAAAATATCCTGAGCGAGGTAACGCAGTCACAAAAGAATGAACATGGTATGTACTCACTGTTAAGAGGTTATTAGCCCAAAAGTTTGAAATACCCAAGAGTCACTTTGCAGCAACAGTAGGGCTGAGTGTGAGGTCCCAGATGGAGGAGTTGGAGAAGGGACTGAAGGAGCTGAGGGAGTTTGCAGCACCAGGGAGGCAGCAACAGTGGCAACTGGCCTGGCTCCCCCTCCCCCCCATACTCCTGGAGACTGATCCACCAACCAAAGAATACACATGGAGGGACCCATAGTGCCGGCCACAAATTCAGCAGAGGAGGGTCTTGTTAGACATCAGGAGGAGGAGAGGCCCTTGGGCCTGAGGGTGTTAGTTCCCCCAGTATAGGAGAATGCGAAGGATGGAAGACAAGAGTGGGCAGGTGGGTGGGTGGGTGGGTGGGTTGGAGAATATCCCCATAGTGGCAGGGGGAGGGTGGAGGGAATGGGGAGGTTCCAAAGGGGAGATCTGGAAAGGGGGGAACATTTGAAAGGTAAATAAAATATGAAATAAATAAATAAATGAAATAAAATAAAAAAGAAATAAGAAACTAAAAAAAAAAAAGAAAAGAAAAACTCAGTGAGAGACAGGAAATGAGAGTGATGGTGCCCCGTGATTTGGGAGTTTCTTCAGTATCCAACAAATTTACACACCCTATTAGTAATCCTAAGTTCTTTGGTAATGAAATATTATGTTCATTGGGATTTCTTGGAACACTTAGCAAGTTTGTCAAGATGTAAATAATTGTTAAGCTAGTTAGCTTTAATCTCTTCAGAAATGAAAGTGGTATCTTTTAGCCCAAGAATGCTTCTTTTAAAAACACCTAAATTGGGCAACACAAACCCAGGAAGTTTGGGAACCACTAGCTTAGGGCTTTCGTAATGTCTACTTATCTGTTCTAAGCTTTGGGCGAAGAGCTCTTGGGCTGATTCTGAGCTAATACATGGGTATAGCCTGACAGTAGCTACTCAAACCTATTCCTCTAGAGAGGAGGGGAAGCTTGTGCATATCCATGTATGTGCAGGTACACATGCATGTGGAGAGCATAGGTCAACCTCTGGAGCCATTTCTCAGGAACCATCCTCCCTGATTTTAAAGACCGAGTCTCTCACTGGGACTTAGGACTTGCTGGTTAGGCAAAGACACAAGGATCTGCGTGCGTCAGCTCAGGGATTACAAGCTTGTGCCCCTATACCTGGCTTTTGTATAGGTGCTGACAGTTGAACTTAGATCCTCAGGCATGCACAGTAGGCAATTTTGGCCTGAACCATCTCCCCAGTCCCTAGAACCATTCATACTCCTGTCTTGTAAGTATAGTTGTGGCAAGAACATTGAAGCCTTCCTAGGAGGTAAGCAGGAAGCCTGGGCCCCTTACTCCATATAGCTAGTTTCTGAGTATGCTGTTATGGCTTTAAAATGAGCTGCTTGTCTGCCTTTCTGGTACAGAAACAGGAAAACAAGTCTCCATCTGTACGCCATGATTATGCTTCTATTATCTCAAACAAGGAGTAGCCTGTTTGCCAATGACCTGCCAGCTCCTCTTGCCAAAATGTAAGACCACAGAGTGACTACCCAGAACCGGGTATTGTCATGGTAGACATCTTTCAGCTTTTAGCTGGTTGGTCAATAACCTAGGTCAGTAAACTATCTTATGTGTTTATCTTTATTTTATTTTATTTTATTTTATTTTATTTTTTAGAAAAATGTGTGCCTTGGCCATAACAGGAAGGAACATAATCTAAGCCTGGTCTTCCAGGAAGACATGATGGGAATGTGCTGGACTAGAGTGAGCAGCTGGCTAGCACTTGCTATAAAGTTTTTGAATGGTCTGAAACAGTGCAGTGAGCTTCAAATGTGCTCATGCACCATGCTTCTGGGGAGGGTCTGGACCCATTTTCTGCATTCATCTCAAGGGGAAGATAGATTAGATGTGAAGGTTTGTAGATCTCAGCACCAACCTCAGCACTTGTGCACTCGTTTACCCCACTAACAGTCCCTTCATTGGCTCTTTAGCAAATGTTCATTGTGCCGGGCCCTATGCTGGGTACGATATAGGGTGAAATATAGATGAAGAATATCATCTGTTGAATGCTTGTGATGAGCCAAGTCGTCTTTTGGAGCATTTACAACGACAGTGCTCAACAACAGCCCGACAACGAGCTGCCTGTATTTGCTACATGAGAGAAGTAAGGCATAGATCAGTTGATTAATTTTCCCAACCTCATTCAAGAAAATACTGGGGCTGAGATTTCAGCCTAGATTTTCAAACACACTTTACAAGAAAAAGACAGTGCATGCATTCATTTTCAACTACAGCACAAGATATCTGATGATAAGTAATTTGTTTTTGTTTTTGCTTTTGTTTTTTGGGGTTTTTGTTTTGTTTTGTTTTAAAAAAAAAAAGTCACCAAAGGTCTAAGGTTTCAAAACCATACATTAGCTCTGGTCGGAGTAGATGATGCCGGATGGCAGGAACCCATACCTAGAAAGTCTCCCACTGCTCTTTATAGTCACCTTCTTTCCAGAACTAACCAGATTCACAAAAGAACTGCATGAATTCCTGCCTACAGAACTAGAAAGAACACCAAGACAGTGGCCCATCTCCAGATTCTGAGCTTTGGTCCACAGGTCACATGAGAACTGGTCACGTGAGAGAGGGCATCTCCTCCACCTCCTCAGGGATTCAATTGCTCACTCCTAACCACATCCTATAGCACATTGGAGGTCAAGCTGCCCACCCCTGATCCTTTGGAAGACACAGTCGAACTCTATGAGCTTTGCACTTTTAAGCTAGATAAACATTGGGTGCAGGCCACATCCAGTGGCTCCGATGCTCTCCTGCAGGTGGCCTGGGAAGGATCCACCCCAGTCTGTCAAGAATCCATCCCGCAGTACAGAGCACATTGATTCTGCTGAAGTTGTCAACAGCTGCGGGGGGTGGGAGCAAAGCACACCTTGTTCTCTCTTGTCTCTACTCTCCAGCTTCCAGAGCAATGGTGTCCATGTACCTGCTTGCTACACAGCTGTCTCTGTCCCAGCACACTGGGGGGTGGCACCTTGGTCTTCTTTCCTGAGCTCCAACTGAAACAGGAGGGACCCACTTTACATGTCCTTGAGTCAGCATATTCAAAGGAGATTTTCAGTGAAGTACAGAGAAGTCTTATCAGCAGGTGACAGCCTAGGGTTGAGAGGAGACGAGACGGAGACTTTTATCTTTTTCCAGATTTCCTTTTATATTGTAGCCCTTGTTAGACCATACGTGTGTGATTTTTTTTCCCCAGCTACCAAAGTGCACTTTATGAAGGAAGGATCAAAGCGGTTACAAAACTGCATTCCCTTGATCCCTTGAAAGCTGCCCTCCTGAAGTGCTGTTTTAAGGAGAGGACATACGGGTGTGAGGTTCTTTGCAATGAATTGGGTAACAGGAAAGCTGGTGTTGAGCCGAGAGATCAGAGATCGCTCCATCGGTAAAGAGCTTGCTTTGCAAGCATGAGGATATGAGTTCAACTCCCAGGACCCACTTTAAAAAATAATAATAAATAAATAAGTCAAGTATGGTAGTGTTTGATCCCTGGAACTAGCAGGGATCCCTGGAACTCTGGCCTGCTCAGCCTACTTGGTGAATTCCAGGCCACTGAGAGACCGGGAGGAGGGGGATGGGGGGGGGGGGGGGGGGGGGGGGGGGGGTGTTCAGGAAGGAAAACTGAAGCTGTCTACTGGCTTCCGAATGTGCAACTGCGCGCGCGCACACACACACACACACACACACACAGTGGGGCGGCTCTAACCCCCATGTGATGGTATTTACAAATGGGGCCTTTGAGAAGTTTAATTGATGTGCCACGGGTGGGACTCTCTTGCTGAGTTTAGTGTTCATCTAAGAGACACCAGTGAGCCTGTTCCTACTCTGCTCATGTGAGGACCTGGCAAGAAGGCAAGCCACCTGCCAGTCATGAAGTGTGCCCACCTCCAGCCATGACATCCTTAATGTCAGACTTCCCATCCCCCAGAGCCGTGAGAATAATACTTTGCTGTTTTTGAATTTCAATACGAAAGGTTCTGTTACAGCGACTGGAACAAAGGAAGACCAGAGCCTACAGTGAATGACAACAGTCCCTGGAGATCATGGCTGGGTTGCCCCACAGCGCCCCCTGGAGAAAGCGTGGGCAAATACCACCTTGCTTTGCTGCAGGAAGAAACTGGATGATATTTGGCCCAAGCTGATGTTTTTGTTGCTTACAACACAAAGGAGGGACAACACCACTGTCAGACATTGCCATTTGCGCTTTTAACTTCCTTATGACTACAATTTTACAGCCCTGTCCCTTTTGTCGTTTTCTCTCAGTCCTACTGGTTTTAAGTTTTTACTATGGAAATTTTCAAGTATACACAAAAGAGGAGAAAATGGTCAGTCTTCACTTTCCACCAGTATTTATTCATGGTCAGTTTTGATACACACACACACACACACACACACACACACACACACACATTTCCTCCCAAACACTAGATACTTTTTTATTTTTAAAAACTAAGATCAGGTTCTCAGACAATTTCTCCTTCTAAAGTTTGTGTTCAGTGTTGTTTGCCCCCTTGGTATATGCCCATTTGGGAGCCATGAGCACCCTGGAATCCCATCTCCATGCTCCATCCCATTAGAAGTCCCTGCCAAGCCCCCTTCGCCTTGGGCCCTGGCAGCAGCCACCCCTCTTCTTTCTGTCTCTATGGCTTGCTGGATGGCTTCAAAGCAAATCCCAGATAGCATGTCATTTTATCCAGAAATAGCCCTGAATGTATTTTTAACACATAAAGGCTTCTTTTTTTGCTGTAACTTAGCCGGATGCCATTATTACACCTAAAACTTAATAATCCTCAATCTAGCATGCAGTGTTCAATAGCTACCCTTTATATTTGGATCTTTTGTGGTATTGTTGTTGTTGTTGTTATTGTTGTTGTTGTTGTTGAGGAGGAGGAGGAGGAGGAGGAGGAGGAGGAGGAGGAGGAGGATGTGTCAGTAAGAGTCCTGCTATGTAACCGGAACTGATCTGGTACTCACTATGTAGCCCAGATTGGTCTTTAATTCTCCCTCAGCTTTCCAAGTGCTGCACCAAAATATGAGCAGTCCCTTATTCTGGCTGAAGTCACACAAAGCCTGACTTCACACAGCTAGTGTGAATATGGCAGCCCTTCTGACTCTGTTGTTACTGGGGTTTTTCCCTATGACGTGTATTTATTGAGGGGGAAACAAGTACTTTTTCTACATTCTACATTGAATTTCCTACATTCTGAGTTATCTGGTAGCAACCCACGGTGCTGTCACTGTCTTCCCTGGGAGCTAAAAGGATAGATTCTGAGATGCCATGCAAGCCAGGTCTTAAGATGAAGAAAGAACACTCTTTGAATGGGTAAGAACATTATCCTATGCCATACCTGAGGCAAAGCCTCTTTTCACGTAAAGCTAGTGTATGAGTCCAGGTGTTGTCTTCATGACCCCTACCTTGGGAAGTTCCTAGCAGTTCTTTCAATCTGGGTATCTACCACTGTTGCCTGGATACACGGTTGCTATGGAGTTTGCCAAAGGATGCCCTCCTTGACCCTCATCCCTCCATGTATTATCAGAAAAGAACATTTCTTCATCCTTTTCAGAATAATGGTGTGTCTTAATTTCCTCCAAAGGTGGCAACCACTTATTTTTGAAGTCATAGATTGTTAAAAATTCAATGTATTTAAATCTGTTGAATTCATTATTCTTTCTGACACTCAAATGATCCATCTTTGGTTTCTAGGAGTCCTTCGTTAGGTAGATTCACAGTCTTGATGTGTGCTTCTCTCTTCTCGCTATAATGAGATGCTCCCAGCTCATCACACATTTTCTACCTAAATCCTGGGATCAGTCATCCCAACAATGAGCCTGGCTTCCTTTGGGATAACAGCATTTTTAAGGACCATAATAGGCATGTTCTTTGCTATTTTGCTGGACACTTCTTCTAGGTCTTTTGGGGGGCATAGGAAAAAAATTGATCATAAATTGATACTGACATTTTGAATTCAAATTTTAGATAAGAGAGATTTAACTTACTTTCTTTGATTTTTCAAACTGTATTTCTTTTTCACTTAGGGCTAGGAATATGACTGGGTGGTGTAGCACTCGGCAAACGTGGGAGCAGGAAAAGAAAGAAGAAGGATAGGGAGAAGATAGGCAGGAGGGGAAGGGAGGACCTTGGCTCCTAACAGTGCTGACATTATTGCCATCATGGACCTGTTCAATCAGCCTTCCTATTATTCCCACGGTGTAGTCATTGCATATCAATCTATATACATTTCTCTGTTGTCTTAAAGAGTTCATTACATACTTAACACCAAGGACATACTGTTTGTTACCCATATCCCCATCTAGCTTCTAATGAATGAGACGCAAACTATGATTTGTTTATCAGGCTCTGCACAATTACTGGGGGATTACCCCTAATCTAATTCTCTAACACTAGACTGGGGCTACTTTCTCAACTCTGCTCCCCAAAAATCTTGCTGTTTGAATTTTCCTGTGTTATTTCTGCTCCAGCAGTCTGGTGTCCTGGGGAGGAATTTCACTTGGGCATGTGCTCCTGGTCCATCATGACTAATGGAGACCTACTGTTCTACTCCATTCTCTCTCTCTCTCTCTCTCAGCTTTCCTCGCTCACCTCATCCTGCTTTATCTTATCTTTATTTCCTTCCCCTCCTCCCCCCCCTCTGCTTTCTCCCTCTCTCTCATGGGACCCCAGCCCAGTAACTCCAACTCCACCTCTCTTGATTCTGCCCAGTAATTGGCTATAGCCATTTTTATTTAACCAATGGTTTTACATTAGAGAGTAAAGTTTGCACAGCAGAGGCTGGTATACATGGGAATCTGCTCATCTTGGGGCAACCAGATCTTGGGGTACAGAACTTGGCATGTGAATACAGAAAGCACCAGGCCAACCCCCAACAGTTACTGCTGTGTTAAGTTGCTATTGTCCAGGTTAAACCAATATTTATGAGCCAGTTTCCATGTGCCGACTATTGATTAGGCAGAAAGGCATGTGGCATTCTCTTCTTTAACTCTCTGAATATAAGCTGCCTGTAGATTCTTTTAGTGTCTTCAGATGTCTCAAACTATGTGGAGCCCAGCGTCACTCAGAGTATTCTGGATGTGGCTTTAGACCCCTCCCTCCATCAGAAGTACATATGGCAGGCTCTGAACATGCAAGCCTTCAGTTCCCAGCCTGCATGGCTCACCCCTCACTTCACTCAGGCCTCTGTTCAAGCTTGTCTTCACTCATCCTCTGTGTGATTGCTCTTCCCACTCAGCATTCCTCTCCCACCTCACCCTGCTTTATCTTATTCCAAAGCATTTCCCTCGTTGTCTATCACACCATTAACAGTTTGTTGGCTTAAACACTGCACATCAACTTTCTGCTACTGTCAAAAAAATTACCAGATCACCAACTTAAAAAGAGCAAAAGTTTGTTCTGGCTCACAACTGTGGACGTTTCAGTTCTCGGCCAACTGTGGACGTTTCAGTTCTCGGCTGCTTGGGTTTATGGTGAAGCAGTGCATGGTGGCAGGAGAGTGCTTGAGAAGAGTACTCACCTAGTTGTGGTTGGGAATCAAAGAGGAAAAAGGACCCCAATATCCTTCTCAAAGACGCACACACCACAGCGACCTAAAGTCTTCCCACTAGGCCACAGCAGAAAGGTCCCACCACCTCCGAATAGCACTGTGGGAGGAAGCCTGTAACACATGGCTCATTGGTGGTGCTTCAGATCCAATCTACAACAAACATGTATAACAGTTCATGGAGAACAATAGGGAGCTAACTAATTAATGACTAAATGAACATACCTAAGAATGTATCTCTGAGAACCCATGAGGCATTGGTTCTGTGTCACCCGACACCAAATCCACAGATCCTCACATTCTTCACTGTGATGGTTAATGTTGTCAACTTGACAGATTCTGAGATCACAGGGAAATAGGTAGCTAGGCATGCCTGGGTGGGGTATCTTGATTAAGTTAATTGATGTGGAAAACCCCATCTTAACTGTGGGTTGGGTTATTCCTTCTGCAGGAAATCCTGAACAGTAAAAAGCTGAACACTCAAAAGCATCCATTGCTGTCTGTCTTTTGGCTACAGATGCAATATGAGCAGCTGCTTCCCCATGACTGTCTATTTTGAACTGTGAGCCAGAATAAATCCTTTCTCCCTTAAGTTGCCTGTACCAGGATGTTTTATCAGTAGGAAAAAAGACTAAGACATTAATAAAATATTTTCATGCTAGCATATAACACACACATTTATACACTCTTGAACATCTACTGATTCTAAAAAAAAAAAAATAAGTTAAACCATTTTTCCTTCCCAGTCCTGCTCCTGAAATGGTGACTCTCTAAGACTAGTTATTTATTATTAAATGCCTAGACCGTAAGCTTTGGCTCATTCCCTGACTAGCTCGTAACTTATTTAGTCCAGTTAAACTATTATGCATCTACCACTTGGTTAGTTACCTGTCCTCAGTCCAGGCCTGCTTCTTTCTTTACACCTCCTTAGCATCTCTCTGGGATCTCCTTTATTGTATCCTGAGTTCAGCTACCTCCGGTTTACGTCCATCCCCCCTGTCCTGCTCTGAATCGCCCTCTTACACTCTCAATATGTCCCAGAATTCTCTCTCTTCCTTCCAGTGTCTCACCTCCTATTTCCTGCCTCAGTTCGTTGGCTATCAGCTTTTTTATTGACAGGTGATGCTTACAAGAGATTCTCTCTACAACTTATCATATCGAAGACCATGTGAATGCTTTGTAAATTGTGTGTTGTTGCTGCTGCTGCTGCTTAAAGAATAATGACAAAAAGTCTCCATATGAACAGAATTTTTGGCCAAATAGTTTCAGTCTACAGTTGGATAAAACTAGGGACGCAACACCCCCTCGCTAAGAGAGGATAACAGTGTTTACAGATGTGGGACATCAGGTACTGGCCTGGAGTGCAGAGTGTAAGAGAGACAGGGGACTGATTATTCTTAACCATTTGGCTTGATGCCTGTTAACTTCCTATTAACTGTCTACTAATACAGCTCAGCTTAGTATTTGCCCTTCTAAAATCCATACGGAGCTTTCCTAGATAATACTTCCAGGTCATTGTCAACCATGAAATCATGAAAGTCCACATCTCTCCTTGGACTTGGGTGACAGACTATTTCAGTCTCAGAGGACATTTTTGCATTTCCCCAGCTTCTGTGTTCCCATTCATCGTTCTAGCCAGTTCTGCTGATGGTCACTCTCATCTTTACATCACTCATGATCTTGATGGACCTTTCTCAGGCAAAATTCCACCTGTCGGTTGCTTCTCTGATGCTTGCTTTTCTTAATTCTTACATGAGATAATAACTATCACAGGATAATTATAATTTTTAATTAAATTATGATAATTAATTATCTAAGGACTTACCTAGTCTGATGTCTACCACATTCTAGGTGCTCAATAGAAGCTAGTTTTCTTTAGTTGGCTAATTGTTCAGGATTTTTTTTTTGGTAACATAGAACCGTAACATAAAACACTTTGTTTCCTACAGTATTTCCTGCAATTTCAAACCTATTTCTCCCATACTTACCCAAAGTCCATTTCAACTCTATGGTATGTAGGATCATATAAAGCTGAGGCTCATGGCAGAGGTCCAAGAACACAGTAGATGTTATTAAAATAAGTGTATGTATTTGTCGGTCTTTTCTTGTTACTATAGCTTCTCAGTAATGGACTAGGAAGTAGAGATCTCAGGGCAGATAGGGTCAGTCTATAAACCCTCTAGTCCCACCCCTACAGCCTCATTTCAGCCAGCTAAGTCCCATGTCCAGAATGTCCTACCTTGAACAAGCACCACCAGCTGGACCCCAAGGGTTCAAACACATGAGCTTGTGGGAGGACACTTCCTATTCAAACCACAAATGGTCAAATGGAAATTTCTGAGGATTGGATGATGATTAGACTTGCTCATTCATTGGCCATTTATTCATGTGGCCTCATACTTAAAAAAGAAAAATGAGTCAAATGGAAGAAAATCCATGAAAATTGGCAAATGAAGTGATTCAGCAGTGTATAGCAATGGTGGCTTAGACATAGAATTACTTTAAGTAACCCTGGGAATCACTGTGCTTCTAGGGTTTTTTGAATGAATTACCTTGTTCTCTAGCCTCAGAATTACAATCTGCTTCCTTCACCTTCTTCTCAAGTCGATGAAAAGCAGATACAGGCAGATGGCAAGACAATTCACAGGCACCTTTCCTTTATTCTTGGACCAACATACAGTGAGACAAGGTTGAGGCTCCCTAAAGGGGAAGGAGCTGCCATGACCATTCACAGACCCTGCCTCACTGGAGATGTCTGAGCACATGATGAACAGTCCTTTGAGAGTATAGATCTTTCTCCTGTCCCAGATTGGGATTCCAGGTCTTCACAGAAGAATTCCCATCAGAAATCCTGGCCCTTCTGCAGTTCCTGTTGTTCTCTTTGGCCACTTTCCCTCCTAGTGTCTCTTCAGCATACACAACATGCACACATGTGTACATGCATATACAGATACACATATACATCATATATATACATCATATTGCATATAAATCATATTACATATACATATTACATATTCATCATACACATATACATCATATACATATATATCATATTATAAATACATCATACTACATATAAATCATATTACATATACATCATATTGCATATACATCATATTATGTATACATCATATACATCGTATACATATACATCATATTACATATACATCATACTACATATACATCATATACATATACATCATATACATATACATCATATTGCATATACATCATATTACATATACATCATATTGCATATAAATCATATTACATATACATCATATTGCATATAAATCATATTACATATACATGTACATTTGCATCATATATATCATATACATCATATACATAATATACTACATATCCACATACACATATATACACAAGGGAAGTGAAGCATTTCTATAGGCAGTAAGGGAGAAGCTTATATTCCTGAACATGAATATAGTAGGGAGAAGTGGGCAGGAGCGACAGAGACATCGTAGGAAACAGAGAGCGGGAGAATGACCATGAGAGGAGGGGAAAGGCAAGCCGAAGGTGAGGGGGCCAAAGAGGGTGGGAGGAAACACCTAAAGAAAGATGAGAAGCAAGCAACCAATTAAATGAGAAGGTGGAATGCGATAAGAGTGAGAGAGAGATATTAACAGGAGAGAGGAACAATGAGGTAGGGAAGGAAGAAGAGGCAAAAGGCGGCAAGGAGGGGAGAAAAAAGCAGAGATGCAGGCAAGATAGGGTGGGTGGTGAGACTGCCTTCACAGTTGGAGTTCTCTGGCCCTACAATCAGGCTAGCACATGGGTCTCCTTGAATCACAGTTTGGGTCTTCCTGTTTTCATCTCATCTTTGTGAACCCTTGGAGGCTTTTCCAGCCAGTAAATCAGGCAGAGTACCAAGTTTCCTTGGCCAGGGCCCAGTTAGTTCTACATCCCACAACTGTGCTTCTCATGGCCCTTAATACCTACATCTCTGGCCTAAGGACCATCTCAGAGTCCTTCAGCTCTGTCAACCAGCTACATGCCACCTGCCTCTTTTCCAGGATTCCAGGGTCCATTGGGGCTTTTGACACTCTGACAGATAGCATCCAACCTAGAAATTTGAAAAAAAAAAATCTTATAAAAAGACATACTTTTCCAGGGGCTGGGGAGATGACTCAGTGGGTAAGCCCTACTGGAGTTCAGATCCCCAGAACTCACATACATGGTAGGTGAGCATGGCAGCCTGCCTGTAATTCCATCAAGGAGCTTTCCCTTGAAGGCAGAGACAGGAGAAACCTGAGAAATATGGCTAGCAAGACTAGTTGTATGGGTGAGCTCTGGCTTTGATTGAGAGACCCTGTTTCAAGGCATAAAGGGGAAGAATGACTGAGGATGTCTCACGACACCAACCTTGGGCCTCCACACTACATAATACATCGAAGAAAAAATGCACATCCCCAAAGCACACTTGCTTTGCCATTCTCTGACTCAATTATGTCTTCACTACCATGACCCTCTCCCAACCACAAGTTCTAGTCTCTATCCGGCTTCTTAGAGCCATTCCAGAAAACACCTTTTAACGCCTATAATTATCATGCCAGACAGGAATGTCATGACTTAAAACAAAATCTATTATATATCTCCATCCCCAAGAAGCTCAGTATCTAAAGGGAGACAGGCACAGTAGATCCAGAGAAGAGCCGGGATTTTATGGAGCCCCAGCATTATAGAATCTGGGGAGTTCTCTGTAAAGAAAACAATATCCTGTTCCTAGGGACATTTGTCTCTTTTGCAAGAGCCAATGGAAGAGTTATGCCAGCTCCGGATGGGGGAGGATGAATATCATTCCCCCTAGTACTCAGACTCAGACAGGAGGCTTCCAGAGGAAGGTGGGCTGACGTACTGGCTCACTGATTAAACCTTTATATCTATGCTTTCTGTTTTAGTTCCCTTTTGTCCCCAATGGGGGTGGAAGGAAATCCAGATGCATTCTAAGGTTTAGACTGTGATTGAGACAAAGTCTGATTGTCAAAGCAAAGTGGCTTAAACTAGAAGTTTGTTTCCCCTAATGGAACTGGATAAAAGGAAGGCCCAAAGCTGGCACAGAGCCTCCATGGTTTCAGGGATCAGTCTCCTTCCTTCATGTGAATCATCTACTTGTCATCTATGGAGCCAACAGGGGAAGATCAAGAGCAAGGGGGAAGCCCAACCCTTCTCTGCAATTCACACCCTTTCTTTGATCACACCAAAGCACCATGATGTTGTCACATGGCTGCAATAAGGTGTTAGGGGAATGGGAAAATGCAGTATTTATTCTGGTGGCCAACGGTCCCTACGTCAGAAGAGAATGCTGATGGAGAAAGGGTGCTATGGACATTAGACATCCCTACAGCCGCCTATCATGCACACTGTGTGGTCTAGAAGCCACAAAGCAGAAGTTCTAGTCTTTCCAAAGCCTCTAGTGGACTCTTTCATTCTGATAACTTTGAATCCCTGTACCTGTGCCCATGTAATGGCTAAAAGTGATGCCCTGGTGCCACTCAAAGGACACTGAAGGAAGACAAGACAATAGCAACTGCGAGGCAGGTACCAAAAAGGAAACTGTGATGTGTAAACCAGACTTCAAAGTTTTATCAATTACAGATGTTAGCCAGAGCCACAACAGGATGCAGCCAAAGGAATTCTATAGGATTCACCATTGAGGAGGTCGGGGTGGCTTTTGTTGATTGGCAACTTGGTAGGATCTAGAATCACCTTGGAGACAAGGCTCTGGGCGTATCCATGAGGGCTTATCTAGATTAGGATAGCTGAAGTGCAAAGATCCATCCAACTGCCAGGCTGAATAAAACAGAGGACTAGGTGAACAACGGCATTCATAACTCTGCTTTTTGACTGTGGATGGGATGGGATTGGCCACCTCATGCCCCCACCACCATGGCTTTCCTATCATGATGGACTATTCCCTCAAATTGTGAGCCAAAATAAATCTTCCATCTTCAAGTTGCTTTTGCCAGGTAGCTTGTCACAGTAATGAGCCATATAATTAAAACAGAGGCCAAAGTGACTCAGATGTGATCCACAAGAGTGAAACCTGAAGACCTCAGCTTGAGAGAAAGCTGTAAAGTAGAAGCTAGTAGAAACAGAGAGTGGTGAGAACCCAAAGTGCCCATAGCAGAGGTCAGACCCTTTGTTGACTTGTCCCATCATGATAATCCACAATAACTGAGACTAAAAATAAATTACAAAGATATAGTTCAGCTTATCTCACAGAGGCCAAAACAACAGAACTCAACTGAGTTAACATTCACTGCTCTTTCTGCAAAAATGTAAAGGTACAAAATACTGAGGAAGATTTATAACACTGGGGACACTGGGTAATGTGGACCTCCATGTTACCACTCAGCCATCCTCAGAATGTGACTCCTTTCTCATTGCCCTAGATGATTGCTGCTACTCCAGTGGCCATATCCACATCACAGCCATAAGAAAGAAGGAAAGGGGAAATGAAGGTCTTTTAACCTCCAGGGACCACCAAGGGGCAGCTTACACCACATCTACTTTATTCTCATTGACTAGAACTTGAAGAGTTTGCCACATCCACTTGGACACTAGCACAAAAGAATCTGTATCTTGGAGACCAGGTCCTCAGCTTGAACTGTAGGGTCTTGTTGTTAAAAGGAGTGGAGACAGTCAGCAATCAGAGCCTCAGGAGACCCAAGACAAAGGAACAAGGCACACTTCTCCCTCTGATGCAGCTGGAAGGAAAGAGGGGTCCTGTAAGTTGTAAAATGAATAGAACATAGAGACCTCTTCCAGGTCGACGTTGTTTGCTCTGCATTATGTGTCTGAGCATCATGACTATAAGGGTGGACTTTTCAAGGGCAAAGAGAAGGCTTGCTTACCCACAACCCTCATGGTGAAGAGAAAGCCTGCCCTTGCAAAGACCCTGAGCTGTTTAGTAACAGAGATGGGCCTTTGGGTCAGGGTTTTATTGTAGGCACTGTGCTCTGATGCACTGACTTTGGATAAAGACAGCTCAGATACCACATCTCTAGAAAGACCATAATGTGTAGCTTGTATGCCTTGCTCCTGAGGGTGCCATTCATATTCTGGTATGAATGTGCATGAACCACACTAAGGAAGGGGTGGTGTGATTAGAGCTGAGATGCAAAGGGCAGGAGACATGGGAAATAAGGTACCCTGGGTTTCAGCCCTAATCTTGTCCCAATTCCAGCCACATTGTCCCTGCACTCAGCCTCTTGGGCTTTCTCCCTGCCTTTGGTCCAGTGTCAGATATTCCACTGTCAACATGAGAAAAGAAAGGAAGAATGTCATTCTAGACAAGTAGGGTCCCCATGGCCAGCTGGAAGGAGCACTGTACTTTGTTGTCCATGGAGTCTAAGATCCAGTAACTACTTGAGATCACTGTCATAGAGACTTGATTCTGTACCGTGCCCTTGGCCCTGGGAGCTTTCTTAAGACCTCTTTTTCCCCCAAAACATTACCCTGTGGTTCTGGCCTCAACTCAGTCAACAGGGCAAGTTTCTTCATCAGGCTTCTGAACTACAAAGCCAGAAAGCATACATCCAAACACATTCTACTATAAACACACAGTAGCACCAGGTATAAACACAAGATACATACAGCAAATGCCACATGAACATTCAAAAACATACCATATGCATAGCATCCACTAAATACATGCAAACACAGTATACACACACATACACACACACACATACACCACTGTTTTCTTATTAGTTTCTCTGTTGTCTATCACACTCTGCCATTCAACCCCTTATACAAATGAATGATGATTCTAAAAACACAAAGCACTTGCTCATTTAAACCCTAATCTCTCTTCCTGTGGCTTCCAAAATCTGAGCACATGATGAGAGCCAACAGAACCATTCATGAACTGTCCCCTAAGATGCCACCCAGCCATTGTCCCCACTTTCCTACCCCCAACAGCCACGTGACCAGCCACCTTTCCCAAGAGGCTCTGACATTCCTCGTGGTTTTCCCCCCAACGCTCCTGTGTCATATTCACAGGCTGGGCATGGTGGTGCACACCTTCAATCCAGCGCTCAGGAGGCAGAGGCAGGGAGATCTCTGTGAATTTAAGGCCAACCTGATCAACATAGGAAGCTCCAGGACTACAGGAGAGAGGGAGAGAGAGAGAGAGAGAGAGAGAGAGAGAGAGAGAGAGAGAGAGAGATCCCTGCCTTCCCAGCTGGAGTCAGCCCCTTCCTCTTCTGTTCCTTGGGAAGGTAGGCAGTGGAATGATTCACTGCTGTGTCTTCTGTAAGACAGATTGGAATACCCTGTTCTGGTCTGGACAGGCGTACAACGGAGACTAGATGGATAGCCATACTCACGTGTCCTCCTTACTTCACAGATCAAAGTAGAAAACCAGCTTGACTACCAAGACATCACCAGCGTGGTGGCCATGGCCAAAACCTATGCCACCACGGAGGCCTTTATTGACTCCAAGTATGACATCCGCATACAAAAGATTGGATCCAACTACAAGGCATACATGTAAGTCAGCAGGCGGGGCTGGAAGGTGGGAGGAGTCAATGGGCGGGAGCCGGAAGGTGGGAGGAGTCAGCGAGCAGGGGCTTGAAGATGGGAGGAGCCAGCTTCCTTCTACCAGGACTCTGTATGTCCTCACCTCTGGCTCTGTTGCAGCTTAGCTCAGGGTAGATCTCTCTACAATGGGGTGTGTGTGTGTGTGTGTGTGTGTGTGTGTGTGTGTGTGTGTGGAGAGAGAGAGAGAGAGAGAGAGAGGGAGATTAATGTAAATCAAGGACTCGTGTGAGGACCTTGCTGAAGAGTTGGGATTTTCCATGTGATGGAGAAAGATGTATGGTTGTGTATGTGTATCGAACAGAAATGTGTTATTATCTGGAACTAATAAAATTCAGAAGACACATCAAATTCTCTGGTTGTAAGCAACAGAAACTACGCCTGAATATTTTATGTTTTGTTTTTTAAAAAATGTTATAAAATCAAAAGTGGTCAGAAACTTCTAAAAACAAACCAAAATCCCACAACATTGCTGATTGCAGAAGCATTGAGTTTCAGGGCAACCCCAGGAATGTACGGAGCCAGAAGTGACAGCTGATGGTCATGGGCCAACAGGTGAAGGACCACCAGTCCTCTGCAGCACTTATCTCAGAGTGCGACCTGTCCTTTGCTTTGGTTAGAAAGAGCCCCCTGTGGTGAGTCCCAGCAGGGAGGCAGGAGCAAGATCACTGCCTGGTGCTAGTGCTACCTCTACAGGATGAGCATGAATGCCATGTGACAAAGGCAGTCCCCAGCCTCTGCTTCAACATGACTCAACAGAAGCTGGGCTGAATGGGGCTGAGGTTTCAGTTTCATTGTGACTCTGGAGCAGGTGGAAAGACTGCCCCTTGCAGAGGTCTGACCTGCTTCTGGGTCTCTGTGTCCCTCAGTTTGGAATGTTGTTGCTGGTTCCACTTCAAATGGTGAGACCTAACAGCCAAGTGTGACCTTCTTGTCATGGCCATGCAGTACTGACTGTGGTCATAGCTCCATATCAGGAAACAGCAATGATTGGCCATGGACAGTTGGACAGTCTATCCATGTGATTCTACACAGCATAGCTTTTGCCTGAGAATCTTGGGAAGCCAAGCTGTTGCCTGCATCTGTAAAGATGCCAAGTCAATCAAAGCTGTGCCTATTTGTGCTGTCCCTATTTGTAAATGCATTCTCTGCCAGGACTTTTTACCACCCGGACTGCCTAGGCCATCAGAAAAACACATCTCTGTGTAAAGAGCCAGGTAAAGACTAGGGAGATAGCTCACTTGGGAAATTGCAAGCATGAGAACAAGAGTTTGATTCCCAGCACCCACCTAAAAAGATATGATGGTGCACACTTGTAATCCCAGCCCTGGGGAGGGTCCTGGGGCTCAGTGACCAGCCAAGTTAACGTAATTATCAAGCCCTGGGTTACAGTGTGAGAGTCTGTCTCAAAAAACAAGGCCAACAGTTCCCAATGGACAACACCCCAGCTAGCTTCCATACTCAGATGTGTGTATGTGTGTGCGCGTGCGTGTGTGTGTGCACACGTGTGTGTGCACGTGTGTGTGCGCATGTGTGTGTGTGCGTGCACACGTGTGTGTGCGTGTATGTGCGTATGCGTGTGTGTGTGTGTGTGTGTATGATTTTAAATAGGTCTGGAGTATTTCAATGAATAAAGCCCTTGATTTGTAAGTACAAGAATCTGAGTTCAGTCCCCAGATACTACATAAAAATTTGAGGTATGAGGGCAAATATGGTCCTGTCGGCCTTTAATTTCAGTAGTTGGAAGGCAGGCAGAACTCTAGGAGTTGTAGGCCAGTCTGGTCTACACAGTGAGTTCCATAGCCAGAGTTCCATAGTGATACCCTGTCTCACAAAGCAAAACAAAACAAAAACGACATGTGTAGTCATGTGCTCGTGTAATCCAAGCACTAGATAAACAAGACAGGAGGCTCTGTGGGGATCCCTGACCAGGAGGCTGGTTACCTCCAAGCCAATGAAAGACCTTGTTACAAAGGAGATAAATGGCATTCTAAGGGTGCTCCACAGGTTTTCTTCCAGACTCAGCAGGTACACATGTGTACGCATGCACACACACACATACACATATACACACATACCACACACACATACACACACATACACACATATCACACACACACATACACACACTCACACACACATACACACATACACACACATACCACACACATATACACACACTCACACACACATACACACATACACACACTCACACACACACATACACACATACACACACATACCACACACACACACACACACACACACACACACCAAAATAAATAATTTTTTTTTAATTTTTATTATATGGCTATGTAATGATTTTAAGCTTTGCGATCCATGCAGTTGGTTGCAACTGTACAATTGCTTGGGACACTGAAAGTTGACAGAGAAGAACATAGTCCCAGAAAAGAGATAAAAGTCAGTTTTCAAGGGATAGTTCTGTCCCATTGTGTTCGCCAACTACCTTCACCACCGCACACACACCCCCCACCCCCCACCCCCGCAGGCCAGAGCAGTTACTGCTTTCAGTTACCCTCTCCCAGTCTCAGCGATGAGATCTCCCACTCCTGCCTCATCTGGGCTCATCCCAGTGAGGTGCTTCAGTGCTTTCTCTCAGCACCATGGTATCATTTCCCTCCTCCTCCCCTCATGGCTAGAATTTGCATTTGACATTGGTGTCACCTTGCCCCAGTTTCTTTTCTGGGGATTACCTCATTGCTTCATTCTTCAGGCTGAGCCCTTCTGACCTGACAGCTCCAATTTGTCACTGCTTACAGAGAGTCCTGGACCCTCAATTGGTCCATGTCCAAGGGATGGGACTAATATCACACTTCAGCTGAGACTGTCCTCCCTGTACATAGCCATTCAACCTCCTCTGGTCCATATCCTGTTCTGCACTCAGGCCCTTTCTGGTTGCTGCCACTGAGATGTGACTGCTTATAGATTCTCTTAGCATACACAGCCAGGACATACATATGCATGTCTGCCCACTCATATGCATGCATCCATAATTATTTCTCCATATATCTATCTGTGTGTATATGACTCTAAATGGAGTCACACTGCTGTCTGGACTTTTTTTTTTTTTTTTGGTTTTCGAGACAGGGTTTCTCTGTGTAGCCCCTGCTGTCCTGGAACTCACTCTGTAGACCAGACTGGCCTCGAACTCAGAAATTCACCTGCCTCTGCCTCCCAAGTGCTGGGATTAAAGGCATGCACCACCACTGCCCGGCCTATCTGGACTTTTATCCAGTACCACGTGGCTCACTTTTGCCTTCCCTGATCGCATGTCTATACATCTATGCCAGCCAAAGAGAAGCTGGCTTCTACCACCCATCACTTACTGGGCCACTTGACCCTCATCCATGTGAACAGTTTCAGCCTCTGCCTGGTGGTCCAGTGTGAAACAACTCTACCAACCACAGCACACGCCTATAGAAAGTATCATTTACCTCCAATCTTAATGTCTTCATTCTTTGTCCAAAGTTGCTCAGGCCAGAAGCTTCTTCTCCACCTCCAAGGTTGTACATTCAGTCTTATATACATTCTTACCCCAAACTCATATTGAAAGTCCACCCCTTCTTTAGTAATCTTAGGAAGAGGGTTCAGAGGGGGGATTAGGCTACCAGGGTAGAACCTTCTAGAAAGTATTCAATGCTTGTTCTAGCTCCATTGTGTTATTGAACGTTAAACACTCTGAACAAAAGCAACTGAAGGGAAGGAAAAAATGTATTTCGGGTTTCATTCTGTCACTGAGGAAAGTCAGTGCAGAAACTCAAGTAGGAGCTTGAGGCAGAAACCATGAAGGAATGTTATTTGCTGGCTGACTAATAGAGCCGTGCTTTTAGCTTTCTTATACAGCCCAGGAACACCTGTCTAGGGAGTAGTGCTACCCACCAGGGGCTGGACTCTCCTGCATCAATTAACACAGACAACTCTACAGACATGGTCACAGGCTAATCTGGCCTAGTCAGTCTCTCAACTGAGATGCCTTTTCCAATGATTCTAGACTGTATCAAGTTAGCAGTTAAAGCAGCATTCTTAGAAAAAGAACTCAAAATGACCCCTGCTTCATCCACTACTAAGTACTACTTACCTAGTAAAAAGACTAAGACACAGTAAGAAGGCACAGTCCAAGAACCAGAAAATGTGTCCTCACCAAACCTGAATCTTTAGGCATCTTGAGCTCAGACTTCCCAGCCTCCAGAACTACAAGAAATGAATTGTTGTCCCAGGGTCCCTTCAAGGGCATGACCCCAGAGACCTAACTTCCCTTTCCCAGGTGTCACTTGCTGAAGATTCCCTCACCTCCCAATAGCACCACAGATGTTAAAAGTCAAGCCTGGGCTTGTGGGATCTGGTTTGGGGACACTGCAGCACCAACGTGTGTGCCATTTTACCCAAGGTGTCAGCCTTTTTAAAATTTAGTCTAGGGGCTGGAGAGATGGCTCAGCAGTTACAGAAATTTTATTGCTCTTGAAGACGACCAGGCTTTGGTTCCCAGCAACTACATGGCACACAGCATACAAACAAAAGACTCAGACCCAGAAAATAAAATAAACAAAAGATATAAATAAATATAATTTTTAAAAAGTTTAGAAAACAATACATAATATCCAGGAATAAACAAATCAGTCAGCACTAATGGATATTACAGATATAAAAGTACATGCTATGCATAATTTGGGCCACATATGTGAAACAACCTGAATTTTCTACCCACGAAAGCAAAGAGGGAAAGCAGATTAGTGATAGAGATCTCTATAATGTCCTTGATGTGTGCTGTGTTCTAATCCAGGAGAACCTCCATCTCTGGAAACTGGAAAGCTAACACAGGCTCTGCTATGCTGGAGCAGGTGGCCATGACAGAAAGGTAAGAGACAGAGGGTGTGCGGAAAGATGCACCAGCAGCTGTGAGAATGTCACTTCAGCCTCTGCCCAGTGTCCCCACCCACAGAGCACTTCCCGGCTTGCTTTCCTACCTGGTCAGAGTCAACGACAGGGGACCTGTGAAAATTACATTTACAGATGGTGGCAGTTCATAGAAATAAAGTGGTTTGTCCCATGTTCCAGAAGTGAGTGTGGAACACTGAGATCTTGGCTTCAAGTCTTCTGGGCCCTGCTCTGCTGCCTCAGTAAGAGAAATCGGAGCCTTCAACAGTCCCCAATTGTTAGCAGCTATCTAGGAGAAAGCAGTTAATGATTAAGACATCATTAAAATGGAGATGGACCTTCCTCAGACCATATGAAGAGGGAAAAGCTAATTCCCCTTAAATTGTGAGTCCTTTAAGGTACACTGTGGCTGGGGGACCTATAGGTCTTTCTCTCTTTAAGCACTACCATGTTTGACCTCCTCAGTTGAGGAATGGATGGGCACCTGCTCTCCTCATCAGTGAAAGACACTTTCCCTCAGAACCCACTAGACACTGCCTGCAAGCAGGTAGTAGAGGTACCTCTAGGGTCAGTAAACACTGAGTGCCTACTGCATGCCACAGTGTGCTGAGCAGTAAAGAGGCCAAGGTAAATGGCACTGTGTATTCCATCTAAGAACTGTGGCACAGCTACAAGCATCAGAACACAGAGCATTAGTTTGTGCTTTGGGGACTTAGCTTTTATTGATGAAAACTCAAGAGGTATGTGTTCAAGAGAGGTGTAGGACCCCACCCCCACCTCCTATATTGAAATAATTTCTTTCATGGCCATGTTGGATCACACTTTCTCCAACAGAGGTTCATGACATCGCCAGACTTAAAGCCTAACTGTTAAGTCTGATAGAAAAGAAGCACCTTTCCCGACCTTTCATCCAAAGCCTGAGATGGAACCTTATTGGATGCTTAGCCAGGCTTTGGGTCACATGACAACCAGTAGCTGAGAAGACTACAGTGTTGTGTTTGACTAAATCTATTTCAAGTTTCTACTCTGGAGGTTGGACTGGAACCTACCTCTGAGTCTCAGGGAGGAATGTAGTGCTATTTGTTAAGAAGGCCTTAGGAGGAGGGGAACCAGTTGCCCCTCCTACATTAATAACAGCCATCTTTCCCTTCTTCTGTAAGGGAGGAGACAGTTGTAGCCCAATACAATAATATTAGGACAGCATGAGACATGAACACTTGCAGAAGGAACAAGGAGACAGGGCACCCAGTGAAACTTAGGGAAAGAGGGGGAAGGAAGGAAGGAAGGGGTGTCGGAATTCCATCCTAAAGAATGAATGGAAACCTGAAGGAGCTAGCTTTGGTTTCATCTCCACAACTATGTCATAAGCACTCACTGTGGGCTATAGTTTTAGAACTGGGCCTTGGAGAAACAGTGATGGTGAAAAGCGACATCAGCCCAACCTCTGTGGAACTGCCAGTTCAGGGGCTATAAGCTCAGGAAGCCATATGGTTCATGTGAGTTCAAGGTGAGTGCCCCAACCCTTCTAGATAAGTTAACAAGCAATTCTGAACTTCTTCAACTGGAAAATGAAGACAGCAATAGACAAGTTTGCATGTCATCTGAAAGACTAAACCCCATGACATGTGCCTCCAAGGGTGGATATCTGCCCTTCTCAGCAGGCCTAGGCGGGGAGCTACAGCATCTTCTTGTAACTCCCTTGTACCAGCTAGTCTTGTGGAGTTGTGTTAAGTGTCAGGTACACCCCTCCCCCAGGGGACCTTCATGGACAGCCAGTGCCCTCTTCATGACTGTCCCAGACTGTAAGTCTTACCTTCTCCATTGCTTCAGAAGATCACCATGGAAATCTCCAGGTTGCCACCATCCTGTGGTTCGACTCGGTCTCAAGCCACAAGGATGACTCCAATAGGAACCTTCACAGGACAGGGTCTGCTCAGCCTAGAATACACTGTCCCTCATGTAGTCAAGAGCTGTGCTCATGACCTGGACAGACCTACCTAGTACAATTCCTAAAGTCCCAAAGTCCCTGGAGACCCTTAATCAGGACCAGCCCCTCCCTGGTTGCCTGCTTGTAGGGAAGCCTGACTCCTGAGAAATTTTCATACCATTTGATCAGTGCTAGTCTGCCTGGTTGAAGGAAACCTTTCCTATCTTTCCTGGCCCCTGGGGTTTCTGCCCCTGGGGTGATGCACACAGACAACCTAGCTCTGGAATCTAGTTGCCTCCAGTCCTAAGTCTAGACTTCTTCTATCTCTCCAGGAAGAATCTTAACTCATGAGTGTGTCCCAGGCATTGTGCTCCTTGAGCACATTGCGTTCCATGAGTTGCCGGAAGAACTAAGAATAGGTATCAGCCACTCAATAACACAGGGCAGAGTCCTGAAGCTGGCCATTTATTTGTACATGGGCTTCATTATCCTGTGTTTCCCAAGCACAAGAATCAAATAAAAGAAACTGAGGCATCTGGAGGGAGAGGCTCTACCAAAATCACTAAGGAAATAACAGTAAACACCCAGATCACAGATCAGGCCATAAGGTACTTGCCACATAAGCATAAGGGCATGAGTTTGATTCCTAGATCCCACATGAAAAAGCCAGTCAGATATGGCAGCATGCAGCCGTGACCCCAGCATGGGGGAGACAGAGACAGGAGGATCCTAGGGCTTGTTGGCTAGCCAGGCTACACTAGCAAGTCTCACATTCAGTAGGAGGCCTTGTCTCCAAAAACAAGATGGAAGGCTTGGGAACAACACCCAAAGTTGGCTTTGGGTCCTGATACTTATGCATGCACACATGTGCTCCTACCCAACATGTTTACATGTATGTGTGTGAGTGCACACACATGCTCTCTAGCTCCTCCATGCCAAGTAAAAACAAACACACATTATGATGCTGTAGCAGGAGAGAGAGAGAGAGAGAGAGAGAGAGAGAGAGAGAGAGAGAGAGAAAGATTTGCTTACAGCCTGGTCACAGATAGGATCTGGGACTGGAAACCAATCTGTTATTTATTACTCTCTCTAAACCTCAATTTCTCCATCTGAAAAATGAGTTCAGCCCTCCCTCTCTGGTCAATCTGTGGTGAGCTTAGAAGGAAAGAGGAGTTAGCCCGCCAGGCACAGAATGGCGCACAGTTGAAGTGCGAGTCCAGTGGATGTGGGACCTTCATCCTGCTCTTGCCAGCATGCACCTGGCACTGGTTAGATGAGAGAACTAGACTGGGCTCCAGTTCTGGGAGATCTAGATGAACATGACCATGTTACTTCCCTCTTTAGAGAGACCCTCTCTCTAGGCCTCAGTAAACCCTGGTGGAGAAGATCAAAGGCTGCATTCTTAGAAATCTCCAGCCATGCTTTCTCCTCTTTCCAGGTCCTGTGGCTCAAACACACAAGCAGATCTGAGAGCTGCAGTGTTCTGTGTGACCCTAGAGAGTGGGGAGAGGAGCGGGAACACTGACACAAAGTCCCCTGTGACTCCCAAATCCACTCCACAAGTGGAAGCCAAGTGCAAGCCCAGAAGATCTCTCCAGACACAACCAACCCCTTGTTGTGGGGTCAAAGTTCACAGCCCAGATCTGTCCCCAGCAAAGCAAACTGGCCCTGCAGCTGTCAATCACTGGAACAGGAATAAAAGCAATTGGTCCAGAGGGCCAGGCCCCTAGGCAAGTCAGGAGCTGTGTGAAGGCGCTCCCCTGCCCACCCCTCACCCTCCGCAGGCACCGGGAGAATGAGGCTCTTTGTCCCACTACAGGCTCTTGTCTGGCTGGGGCTTTGAGCAGGGAGGGTAGCTGGAGGGATTTTTAGAACCTTCCAGTAGCTTTCCCAAGGGAAAAGGGCGGCAGGGCTGTCTGGGTGTCTGGATAGCTCTGGGTGAGGGCAAGGCAAGCTTCCTATTACTGCAGAGCCAAAGTCGTGGGACAGCACTCATTCCTTCTCTCCTCTATCCTTGCTGTCTTTCTGTTTCTTATCTTGAGCAGCACCCCCTCCCTGGTCTGCCTTCACCTCCCTGTCTCCCTCTGACCTCTGCCCTTGCTTCTTACTTCATGCTCACTGTCAGTCATGTCTTTGCAGGTACAGGCTGTGGGTGGACAGCTGCTCAGAAATGTTCGGCGGCCTAGACATCTGTGCTGTCAAGGCTGTCCACAGCAAGGATGGCAGAGATTATATCATCGAGGTGAGGAATCAAGCAGGAGGGTCCAGCCTGGACCATCCCCAGCAGGGCAGCCATGTCCTGGCTCCTGGCCTGCCTACCTGTAGCTCAGAGCACAGAGAGACACTCCCAGAGGTATCTGCTTCATGCACCCACCTCAGCTGTAGCAACAGTTGGGAACCTTCCTGTTCAGTACTCTGAGCTCAAAGTTCAAAACTCGGAGCATAGTTTTTTCCCAGCTTGTCAGGCCAAGAGTCCACAACATTCTGTGCCAGTGTTCTCATTGTTCAAACGCATGAAGTGAATGTACTTCCCTACCACCATGCAAGGGTTCCACCTTCCTTCAAATAAAAAACATGGGCTGCAGGGGATCCCATGGGCCAGGCACTGGGTAACTCTGAGACACAGTCTTGAACACAGGAGATTCAGAATTTACAGGCTGCAAGAGACGGTGACAGGGCATTGTTGACAAAATGGTCACCATGGTACAGAGTGTGGCTGGAGGGGCAGATGCAACTACCAGAGATAGAATCATAAGATGTTCACAGAAGGGGCAGTGGGACCCAGGACCACTCCCAAGACCCTTCTGCAGCCTATAATCTCTCCATCCGACAGTATCCTCTTCCCTCTATGACCCTTTTCTACCCTCCTCAGAGCTCCTCCTTTCTTCTCCAGTTCCCAGCCTGCACCACTTCCACAGCTTTACCCTGAAACACCCCTGCGGCCTCAGAGGCTCCCCTCCAATCCCAGCCTCCTACCTCCACAATCACATGTGGACCTTTCAGCTCTCTCCTTCCATGAGGCTAGCTTCTCAACCCATAAGGGAGGAATGAGCTGACACCAAGCCAACACATGTGAGGGGAGCCCTGTGGTCACCCCTCCCCTGCAGCTGCCTCTCCACGAGTGTGGGCAACTAATGAGAGGCACATGGCTGAGATGACCACAAACAGCCAGCCAGTCCTCCAGTCCCTGTGTCTGCCCTGCTGCCTAGGAACCAACAGGCAAACAGCACCAGGTAACTGAATGGGTTACCACCAGGTCAGGGAGGGGTTCCCTTGGCAGTGGGGGCCAGGAGCCCAGGGCAGCAGACAGACTCACTAGCTGAGTCACCAGGAAAGTTGAATGTTCCCACCAGGTGAGTGGCATCTCTGTGTAAGACCCCATCCTCCCAAGTCAGGGACCACGTTCCCCCTGACAGTTACCAAAACAGAAGTGAGTGAGGACCACTTCACCTGGGACATCAGCAGCACCTGTCAAACCACCCAGCATTGCCTTTCCTCACTAGGACACTAGACATGAATCTGATTTGAGCAGACATGTGCATGAACACACACACACACACACACACACACACACACACACACACACTGGGCAACAGACTCTAAACCAGATGAATAGGGCTTCAATGTTACAAGGGAGCAGGAGAGGGCTGCTATCCCCTTCGGAGGACCAGGGAGCTGGAGAGATGGCGTATAGTCAAGAGCTCTTGTTGCTCTTACAGAGGGCCTAGGTTTAGTTCTCAGTGACATGGTCTCAGCCATCCGGAATACATATACACAGACATACATGCAGGCAAATACACTACACATAAAATAAGAAACCTTAAGGAGTAAAAAAGAATATATACTGGTTTCCTCCTCTCTTGGTACACACACACACACACACACACACACACACACACACACCCCTGTGAGCTCCCGTCTCTGAGATCTCTATGCTTTCACAAAGAGCCACCCATATCCATATGCCCCAGCCCCAGACACTCAAGGAAGGGAGTAATGATAGATGCTTCACATTTAAAAACAAACAAACAAAAAAGCCAGTTTGGGTCATCTAAAAGCAAGAAAACAACTTTTCAAAAATGTTCCAGAAAATCTCAAACAAGCAAACAAGAAAGAAGGCTTTCAGATTTTTATTTATTTATTTATTTATTTATTTTTGGTTTGTTTTTCTCCCCCCTCAGAAACATTAGAGAATTGTTTTCCTTTGGAGTTTGGGGTGGGGTCAGGAAGAGAGAGCGCTGTTCCTAGGAAAGTAAAATGTGTTTTTCCCAGAAAGGGGGGAAAAGGCAGCAGAGATCCAAAAATACTGTCTCCCAGTGCTTGTGGCACATTTGTGAGGGTGCTCAGGGGAAACACCCTGGACCTCATCCTCTCTGACCTGACCCAGGGGATGACCTTGTTCACTAGGAAAAAATGTTTCCCTAGGGAGAGTGAGTATCCACTTCCTTTGTCTGTGTCCACTGTGGGGATTCCAGTTCTTGACCTCAAGCTCCTTGTAGCGGCCGTTTTCCACTGCAGAGAATGCCGGGACCGATCCAGGGCAGAAAGCAATGGGTAAGGTTGGAGGAAAGAGAGAGAGGCAGGGTTCTGGGCACCCAGGGACAGACTCTAGCACCATTGTAAGTGTGCTGGAGACTGCCTGGGACCCCAGAGTTCCATTGAGGGTCAGTTTACAGGCCCTTCTGGAACCCGTACCCACACACTAGTTTGCTTTTGAGTTTCTGAGACACTCTGGGTGCTTGTCCTCACCATCCCCTGAAAGTCACAGCCAGGAGGGCCTTAGCAGCTGCCTGAACCCTTAGTTTACAGTTGACAGAAAATTGACAGGAAAAGACAAGAAACTGCCCCCCAAGCAAGTCAACAGCAGAACACAGGCCTGGAACCCTGGCTGCCTCATGTGACATCAGAGCTGCCCAGAGCTTGGTTAGGAGGTCCCTGCTGCTATAGAACTCTCCAGTCTGCTTCCTCACCGTTGATGAGGAAACCAAAATAATCATAAGACCTGTCTTGAAGACTCATTCTGAGATAGGGTCCCATGTAGCCCAGGCTGCCCTCAAATTCAATATGTAGGAAGACCTTGAACTTCTGATGCCCCTGCCTCCACCTCCTGAAATCTGGAGTCATAGGTGCTAGGGATGGAAGCTAAGGCCCCAAGCACACAAGGAGAGCACTGCAGTCACATCTCCGGCCCTGCAAAGTACTGTTTGAAGATAGCGCTGACATCATCTATACCTGGGTCTTAGAATAGTGTCCCATATATCACCAGTGCTCAGTGACACTACACTGCCAAGGCCTTCCCATGGTGAACAGAGCTTACTGCAAGGACCTCCCCCCACCCACCATTGCCTCAGGCCACCCTGACTTTATGAGTACAGATGGTCAGCAGTGATAATTCTGGGAGTAAGCTCTCCAATGGGACAGTTGAGTGAGCTCAGCAAAGACATAGGAACAGAGTGACTCCTGGGAATGGGTGGTCCTGAAGGGTTTCTGGAGAAAGGGCAGACTAGGCATTTCATGATGGATAAGGAGTTAGCCAGGTGAGAGATGAGCAGAGAGAGCTAGGTACAGAATCTGGAAGTGAGAATATCCCATTGCCCCAGAGCTCTGGGCAAGGGGCAAAGAGTGTTTGACAGGGTGAATCAGGTGACAGAGAGGGGAAGGCTGGGTTCTAACAGTTGAAGAAAGAGGTGGCAAACGCAGCCCTGTCACAGATCTACCAAGACTTTATATTCCCTTAAAACCATCAGCTGCCTGTGCCTACCTGGCGCACTGGCTTGCACCTCTGAGCCTCAGTTTCCCCATCTACTACAAAAGTAGACTGGGCCAACATGACCTCCCAAAATGCCACCCCTTCTTCCTTAAGGACAGCCTGGTTCCCAGGGAGAGTTTCATTTTAGGCCTATGTCCTGCCGGGAGCCCCAGGACAACGTCTTTCCTCCTTTCTCTTCTTTGTCAACCCTGGGTCACTTCCAGCCTGTGTCAAATTTTTAGTTGTTGTTATAATTGAGCCCCCACCAGTTCCCAGCTCTGAGGACATCTTTAACCTTGGGCCAGAAGAGAGAGGGCCAGCCCCAGCCCTGGGAGGATGGTAGACTGGGAAATGAGGGGGCAGAGACCGACGCCCTAAAGAAAAGTACAGAAAAGGTCAACACGTGCTCCCGGCCCTGGTCACATTGCTGGACTCCAGCGTCTGGAGGCTGAGTTGAGCTGAATCCAGGGAGTCTGTGCAGAAGGAACTAGAGAGAGCTGGGTGTCTGCTGGGAGCCCAGACAGCAGGAAGGACTCAGCTGGGCACTTTGCATGGAGGACATTGCCATCTAGTGGTCATTCTGGCTTGAGCCCAGTGTCAACATTCCTGGAATTTGAAGCCATCTTCAGGGTCCTTCAGCCTCCTTTCCTCTCCCCAACTAGGTCATGGACAGTTCAATGCCCCTGATTGGAGAACACGTGGAAGAGGACAAGCAGTTAATGGCTGACCTTGTTGTCTCCAAGATGAGCCAACTCCTGGTGCCAGGGGCCATGGTGCCCTCACCCCTGAGACCTTGGGTAAGGTTCTCTTGAGAACAAAGGAGATTAGTGGCTCAGGAATGAAAACTCCCAGGACCCAAAGGAGATAATCCCAGGCAGACATCATGTAGGAGAATGGGGTGGAGACAGAGGCAGGCAGGGACCTTGCAGGTGCCCTTTCCCCCTCATATCCCCTAGGAAGATAATTCTTGTCCCATCAGCCTTTGGACAGATTGTTAGCAACATTCATCTCTGTGTCTCCATGTTGGACCTGAACGGAGGTGTGTGCAAGAATACATGTACACAGATGCCTTATGTTCCCAGTGCACAGGTCAATAGAAACTGTTGTGTCTCAGGCTTCCCCATTCCCCAACCCAGCAATCTCACACCCCTCCTCTGCACAGGCCCCAGCAGCGACTACCAGACCAGACCACTCTTCAAAAGTTCATCAGCTTGCCAGCCTTCTGGGAAAGCAAGTTGCAAGTCTTCCCCTTAACCCCAGCCCCTATTTATCCCATAGAAATTTACTTCTTCACACAGAGGAATCGTAGTAACACTCAGGGGGCTGCTGGGAGCCAGGGAGCATTAGCAGCATCCTCCATGGATATTCTAAAAATCTATCATGAGGTACACTGAAGAATTGTGCATCCTGGATTTTACATCAGTGATCTTTAAAAAATACTTATCTAAGGCTTTGCCTGCCACCAGAAACACTGTAGCCACTGGCTTCCTTCCTCTTCTCTTGCTCTAGGGTCCACAGACCAAGCCTGTAAAATCTCCAGGGCAAGGCCAGCTAGGACCTCTGCTAGGACAGCCCCAGCCAAGGCCACCTCCACAAGGTAAGACACAGGACAGCCGCTGAGAGACACTGTATTGATGAAGTTGAAATGCAGTGCAAAGGACTGTGGGGTGTCTCAGTGATAAGAACTCCTTCTGTGCAAGCATGAGGACGGGAGTTCAAATCCCCATCACACAAGTAACAAGCCAAACATGCCTGTATCTACAGCACTGTGGGGAGGGAGGAACAGGCAGTTCTTGGGAACTGGCTGACCAGTTTATCCAATTCAAACGGCAGACTTCAGGTTTAATAAAAGATGCTGTCCAAAGCAGTGGTTCTCAACCTGTGGGTCATAAACCCCTTTGGCATTGCATTTCAGATATCCTGCATATCAGACATATACATTATGAATCATAATTCTAGCAAAATTACAGTTATAAAGTAGCAACAAAAATAGTTTTATGATTGGGTGGTCACCGAAATGTGAGGAACTAGATTAAGGGGTCGCAGCATCAGGAAGGTTGAGAGCCACTGGGCTAGAGGGAGTAAGGTAGGAAGCAACAGAGGAAGACACTCAGCGTCCCCTGACTGCCACATGTACGTCAAAGGGCGTGTACATACACAGAGCAACTAAATAATAATCAAATCAATATAAGTGCGTTGCTGGAGACAGTGGTTCTCAGCCTTCCTGATGCTGCAATCCTTTAATACAGTCCCTTATGTTGTGGTAACTCAACCACAAAATGATGTTTGTTGCTAATTTGTAACTAATTTTGCTACTCCTATGAATCGTAATGTAATGATCTGTGTTTTCTGATGCTGTTAGGTGATCCCTGTGAAAGAGTTGCCCTCCCCCACCCTAAGGGGCCACAATCCATGCGAACTGCTGGTCTAGACAATCTATCCTGATGTTTTACCCTTACTATGCATAATCCCTCCACCTGCAGGTTGAGGACCCTACCAGGGATGCTGTCCTCCCGAGGTCAGGGAAGGAGTCGGGAGGAGATTGGGAAGAAGGATTGCTAAGTATTTAACGTGTCAGCCCCTGTGCTAGGGCCACTCCCTTCTACACTGGAATTCTTCTTCCCAGCCGCTCTGCACAGGAAGCCTTAGTGTTGCCCTTTCCCAAGTAGGAAGTTGAAGCTTTGCCCAGGAAGTCACAATGAGAAGATGGCAGGTTTACAAGCCTGGACTTTCAAACCTTCTGGGAAATGTTATTTCTAGCCACTAGTGGTGCCTGAGGATACATTTGTGAGCCAACCAACTAGAGGAAGAAAGAGAAAAGAAACTTAGAGCATTATACCCTCAGCTGCTGACATTCTTCCTCAAAACCATTCCTGCACTACTCCAAAAGAGCCACTGCTTGTCAGTGGGTGGATACAGGATGGCCCACAAGAGGTAGAGGGGGTAGGATAGGATCAGGAGAATAGCTAAAGACCTCCTGGAGGAAGGTCAAGTGTGGAGGGTCTCCCACACAAGGGCTCAAGAGGAGTACCTGCAAGCATGTCTCTTGCAGATCAGGGTGCTCAGCCCAGCTGCTCTGAGCCAGCTGGGGCTTCAGAACAGCTTGGCATGGAGATGCCAAGGCAGATGATCTCCTTGTGGTCTCGACAGAAGGCATCTCCATTCTTTCCTGAACTTTTTAGTCACTTCTATTAAAGTGACAGATGACTACCTCTCCTACAGCTCTAGGAAACACAGCTCCTCCTCCTTCCCTCCCTTCCTTCACCCTTCTCAGCCTTCTCTCTCTCCTTCCTACAAAAGCAACTTTAACTGTCTCGGAGGCTTACTGCCTGCTAACCGAGGCATAGGCCTGGAAGCTTCTAACCTCTGAACAATCTAGGCCTAGAATGTTTTTCAGCCTCTGAGACTTGCTGCTGAATAAATTCACCCTTTCTAGCTCTCTCTCTGATTTCTGTCTGGCTGATTCAACTCAGCTGTCTGGTTCAAACTCCTCTCCAAGCTGACTGATTCAATCTGGCTTTTCTTGGCTTCTCCTGAATTGCTCTGCTTGGCCTCATACTAACTTTGGCAATATGTTCTAATCTGGCTCCTTCTCACTCTCTGGCTTGTACTGTCTTCACCTGTGTCTAGCTTGTTCTCTCAACCTCTCTCTGTAAAACTCTCCTGGTAAAACTGCCCCCTCCCCTTCTCTCTCTTCCCTGTTCTTCCTTATGTAGCCTCTCTTTCCTGGTGAGAGCTGGCATTTCCTGTTCTGTCAAGTCTTTCTCTGATTCATCACTTTGTCTGCCACTCAATTAGACTTCACTTTCAAACATAGGTGCTTCCTTCTAGAAACTAACTTTACCTTCATGTTTGGGATTAAAGGTGTGTATTAAGGGCCTGTCTGTATGCCAGCCAGAGGAATTAAAGGTGTTCTGTAAGGCTGAACCACACCACAACTAGAAACGGGTTTTTCCGGTAAACAACACAGCCTTGGGGTTCACAGTGTTCATAGCCTACACCTTCCTTCTTTTCCCCATTACTTTATTTATTTAACATAACCCTCCAGATCAACTTCCTTTTTCATATAAATGCATTTGAAATTGACTGCCTCTCAATATACTCCAAATGTATACACAGTAATCAAAATTATATTTAACCATGGACTAAAATACCAATTAGGTGGCACTTTAATTCTCAATATCTGTGATCAAATAGTCTTCTCTGAATATAACAAACAAGGCATGATGAATCACACCTGTGATCCCAGTATAAAAGAAGCTGAGGTAGGATTGCTGTGAGTTTGAAGTTAGCCTGGGTTACCAGTGAGTGCAATGCCAGGCCAGCCTGGGCTACACTGTGAGATCCTGAGAGATTGGGAGACAGCTTACTGGGTAAGTGTATGCCTTACAAGCGTGAGGACATGACTTTGATCTCTAGTACCCACATTTCAAAACAAAACAAAACAAACCAGCTGGGTGTGGCAGTGTGCTAGTAATCCAAGAGCTGGAGAGGTGGAGACTGAAGAAATCTTTTAAGCTAGTTTGTCAACTAGCCTACTTGGAGAGTTTCAGTCTTAAAAAAGAAAAAGAAAAAAAAAGACAAAGATTGACCTCTAACCTCCATAGGCAGGTTTGTACACACACACACACACACACACACACACACACACACACACACATGCACACACATACACAGGACAAGAGGCAGGAGGTAGGCGTATAACATATCCAAAACTGTGTTCATTCTGGAGGCCAGTGTTAGCCTCCCCATTTATTTCAGAGTCTTTCTCCTGAAAATGTATTTCATTCTCTCTAGTGGCAAGTCTTCACAGTTTGAATAACTCAGATCCCTTTACAATAAAGAACAGCTATGGTAAGTGTATGGACAGAAACCTGCTAGTCCCACCCACTTTCCTTGTCTATGTTATGCCCACCATCTGCCCCAAGGAAATCAGGAAGGATTTAACAAAGGGAGATTGCAGGATTCTACCCTGGTGTTGGTCAGGTTCCCCTCATAACAACATACCCAAAACCAACTTACAAAGAAGAGCTTTGTTTGGCCTCCTGTTTCAGAGGTCACACGGCCCTGTGCTTGGGACCAGGGATGACACTGTGCTCACAGCAGTGAAGACATGCCATACAAGAAGACAGTTTACTCATGGGAACAGGGAAGCAGAGATATAGGGCTTAGGCCCCCATCTCCCTTTCAAGGTCATGTGCCCAGTGACCTAACTTCCATTAAGCCCTGGCCCTTCTACTTTATCCCCAGAGTGACACAAATGGAGATGAAGCCTCTCACATGTAGAGCTTTGAGGGCCTTTAAGATACAAACTAAAGCAAACCCTGTCTAGTGAACAGTCATGTTCTGGAGGAGTGTGTGCATTCAGTTCTGGTCTCATCACTTCTCAGGTTTAGCTAAGTGATAATGCCCTGTCAAAGCTCAAGTTCCACAGTGACAATGGAAGAAATAACCACTTCCAAGTCTATAGGATAAAGCTGATGGCCATTAGAAAGGGATCCAGCAAAGGGGTGGTATTTGGAGGACTTCAGCTCTAATAACCCATGATTAATGACAGCTTCGCGGCTCTTACTATTAATACCTACTGTCTTGTAATCAATTCTAATAGACTAATAGATTGCTCTTCATGGTTGTCATTAGCAACCCTTCTGACACATGTAGCCCTTCTCCTCCAACCTGACAATACCATATTTACAAAAGATATTCACTGCCCTACTGAGCCCCTAGCCCTGCCCCCTCCTTTCCCTCTCTGGCCAGGACTGACTCTTTAAAACCACTTTTGAATGGCAGCCCTTTAAAAGACAGAGAGCTAGTGTGTTCGGATCTTTTCTCTGGTCCAGAGGAAAAGCATGCTTAATAAAGGAGATTATTTTAAGGAACATGTGGCTAAACACTATGTTAAGTGAGTTGAAAAATAATCAATTTAAAACCAATTAAGGTAATTAAAGGAAACACTCAGTGAATTAACATTCAGACCAAAAATAACAAGGCTAATTTTAAAACATTTTCACCAATTTCTATAAATAACAGGATCATATTATGAACTTGTTTTGAACTTTCAAACTCAGTGAGCATGAAGTTTTCTTTTAATAAACTTCATCTTTTTAAAGTCAATTAATTCTGTGCTTAGGAAAAGTCATATGTATATAAATCATATAATATATATATATATATATAGTTGATCAAATAAAAAATACTAAGTTGTTTGCTTTGCCAAAAAGCTGTAAGAAATAGCCATCGTATCTCTTGATGGATCCCAGTAGTAACAGTTAATGAGTTATTGAACCAGGACACAGATTTTCCAAGACAGTTTCAACCCAGAGGCAGGGGTGGGAAGATTAAGATGAAAGCAGAAAACAGATGTTTTGTTTGACCTGCACTGGGTTGAGACAGCAAAAAAAATGTAGTCAACATACAAAACTCATAAAACTTTTACTTAGAAACATCTGGATTTTATCTTAAGTCTCCCACCCGTACTCCTGGTCAATTTTCAGCCTCTCTAGAAAGCACAGATGTTTAGAAATACCCAACATGTTTTCCTACCCAGCATGCCATGGTGATTAGTAAGAGATGTTCCCTTGGTCACAGAGGGACTTACCATTTGTCCCTGACCCTGCTCTCCCCTTCTGTATTTCCAGAGACAAGAATCCTTTAGTATTTTCCTTGTGTTCATTCTTTAGAATTAGAACTATGTCTTACACCAAGTGTTCCCAAGACCAAGTTAAGTCTTGGTATTTGAGATAGTGTCTCACTCTAAACCCAGACTGGACTGTATAGCCAAGGCTAGCCTCATCAAGTTTTCTGCAGTCCTCCTGCCTCAGCTTCCTAAGTGCTGGGATTACAAGTGTATGTTACTACACTTGACTCTATACCCCGTCCTGATTCCCTCTTCCTTTTTGCAATAGGACTTCATCCCTATTACATCAGAACTTTACCTATGACCTCTTTACAGTCACATTGAGGGTTAAAGTGTCAGCATTTGGATTTAAGGAAACATGTTTCTGTCTATAACATCATCCCAATCCCTATCCTGACTCAGTTGTCCCACGAATTCATCCATACATTGGAGTGTGAGGCCAGCCTGTCTAATGTGCAACTTTCCAGTATTTCTGTATTACATAGCTCTACACATTGAATGCTCTATACGTGAATGAAAAACAAACACATGCTATCTTATAAGCTGCCCTTTCTGTTTAGTGGTGTATACTCTGCACATACTGTCGACTGAGCAGTTAAAGGTGCCCTGTCACACCATGTGACAATCATCCCAGACTCCATTATCTAGATGCTTTCTTGTGGCTGTTTTGTTTTGACACAGGGTCTTATGCTGCCCAGGCTGGCCTTGAATTCTCTGCATCATCAGTGATGACTCTGAACTCCCAATCTTCTTGCCTCTGCCTTCTGAACACTGGGATTACAGGCATGCCCCCTCATGCCTAACCATGCTGAGAATCAGTAACAGGGCTTTGTGCTTACTAGACGAGCACTCTACCAACTAAACTATGTCCAAGTCATCTAGATGTTTCTTGACAGTCCTAACCACCTCCCGAAGATCTGGCATCTATGTTGTTTTTAATTTTAAACAGCATGTTTATATAAACATGTGTTAAATACACAGACACATTTATTCCTAAGACAAATTGAACTTTAACTCTTTCTTTGTCTTGTAGGGGGCCCTCGTCAGGTTCAGTCTCCTCAGCCTTCCAGATCTAGAAGTCCATCCCAACAGAGGCTCTCCCCACAAGGCCAGCAGCCTGTGAGTCCCCAGTCAGGATCTCCACAGCAGCAAAGGTCACCAGGCTCTCCACAGCTATCCCGGGCATCAGGTGGCAGTTCTCCGAACCAGGCCTCCAAGCCAAGTGCCAACCTCAGTTCACACACCCGGCCTCCTGTGCAGGGACGCAGCACCTCCCAGCAGGGTGAAGAGCCCCAAAAGCCAGCACCACCTCACCCCCACCTCAAGTAAGTGTTTGAGAGTCTGAATGGGTATAGTATTGAGTTGGAATGTGCCCAAAGATGAGCTGACTCAGGGACTCAACAAGGCCTTGTCTAGGATTCACAGAGGGGGAAGTGGACCTACAGTGTGGCATTTGTGTAGTAGAGACCAGCAATTTGAGAGTACAGATTAGGCCCCACCACATCCTCGTGATCCCTGGATCAGTCATCACTTGCTGTATAACAAACTCAAATTTATGCAGCTGAAGAAAAACAGTTTTCTGGTTGTTCTAATTTCCTTTCTGTTGCTGTGATAAAACATTTCAGTGAAAAACAATTTTAGAGGGTCTGGAGGGATAGCTCAGTGGTAAGAGCACTGGTTAAGAGCACTCTTCCAAGTTGGGAAAGGACTGAAGGCCCAGAAGTAGATGGGAACACCACAGGAAGACTAACAGAGTCAACACACCTGGACTCCTGGGAGCTCTCAGAATCTGAGCCACCAACCAAAGAACATACACTGGCAGGAATGAGCCCCTCCACCCCTTCCCTCTCCCCCATATATGTAGCAGACAGGCAGCTCAGTCTTCATGGCTGCCCTGTCTGGCCTCAGTGGAAGAGGATGTGCCTAATCTGGCAGAGACTTGATGGGGGGAGGAGGGGAGGGTTCCACCCTCTCAGAGAAGAAGGAGGGGGATGGGGGAAGGGACTCAGTGAGGGAGGGACCAGGTAGAGGAGCATTTGGAATATAAACAAATTAATTTTTTAAAAACACTCTTCCAGAGGACCAGGGTTCAGTTCCCAGAATCCACATGGTAGCTAACAACCATCTGTAGCTTCATTTCCAGGAGATATGTCGCCCTCTCCTGGCCTCTGTGAGCATTACATGCATGCAATGCACACACAGATCCATGCAGGCAAACTACAAATGCACATAAAATACCAATATATATATATATATATATATATCTTTAAAATAACAATTTTCTAAAGGACTTAGGGGAGGAGGGGATCTGCTTTAGCTTCCAGGTCAGTTCATCATTGAGAGAAATCAAGAAAGGAACATGAACAGGAAGCTGAAGTAGTACCTATGGAAGAATGCTATTTGCATGCCTGCTCACTGACCCCTGCTTAGCTAGCTTTCTCACATAGCCTAAAACCACCTGTCCAGGGAATGGTGCTCCTTACAGAGGCTGGACCCTCCTGCATCAATCAACAAGCAAGGCACTTCTCCACAGACATGCTCATGGACACCTCTGATCTGGACAAACCCTCCATTGAGACAAGGGATCTAGACTAGGAACTACCTGATTTCTCAGCTAATTCTGGGAACTCTGAGGGAAAAACTGGAACCTGGTCTAGCCCACTGTGGCTGACATGGCTGCACAAATTATAGGGTGGTCTGGGATGGGGGAAAGCATATAAGCAGTGCATGCTCCCTGCTTCTTGCTAGAAGGCCTATCCAAGCCAAATATTTGTCTCTAGGAACCCCCATTTCTGTACCTAAGAAAATGAGGGCAATACTACCCACCTTGCAAGTTCTAGACTAGCAACATGTACATACTGCAGTGCCTGATTTCTGGCCTCACCATCTTTTAATGGCTGTGCTCAGCCAGCAGACTTCAGGGCCAGCCCCAGACACATTCCCTTCAGAGTTCCAGCCTTGACCATCCCAAACTCCTTGCTTTCTGTTTCAGCAAATCTCAGTCCCTGACTAACAGCCTCAGCACATCAGATACCTCCCATCGAGGGACCCCAAGTGAAGACGAGGCCAAGGCTGAGACAATCCGCAACCTGAGGAAGTCTTTTGCCAGCCTCTTCTCTGACTAGCCCTTATGCAGGCTGGAGGACAGGCAGGCAAGAAGACTCAATGACTGGAGCCTTTCTCTGGTTCCCTCCTTCTCAGCCTTGGTTCCTGATGGAAATATGCTTCCTAAATACGTCTGACCCAGGAAGCTGGTGATTCATTCCCACCTCCTTGACTATGACATTCCAATGCTGTCTGTCTGAGCAGTAGCCTTGAGAGGCCCTAGGTTCCTCAACACGGGCCTTCTAGACAGACAAGGCATCACTACTCCGCCATACGCTTGCTCCCCCGATGCCAGTACCAAGTGAGATGTCGTGTGGCTTGTTTCTGCAGTCTTATTAGCATTTTGCTCGCCTTTGGGCAAAGGCCCCTTTTAGGCCTCGACTCATCTCCATCAAATGCATACATTGGACCTCAGCAACACAAGAGGCAATACTTTTTAATGGTGTTTTCGCAAACAGAAATAGGGAAGCCCAGCCTGGGGGCCCACTACTCACCTAAAGCAAACTAGTGCCATCCTTGCCAGGAGTAGGCTGACAAAGGCCTGCCTTCATGGTGACCTTGATGTCATCAGAAAGAAGTTATACCCTATGCAACAAGTGGGACGTTTCAGAAGAGGACAGAGGGAAACCCACAGAGCCAACAGCAGGAATCAGAAGAGAGAGCCTGTGCTCCCTGAAGAGGGCTCCAGGAGGATTGTGCCTGTCTGACCTCACACATAATCTCTTCTTTTTCATCCTTAAGGCTAGATAGGAACCCAGAGAAAGTGGATGGCTCCCTGTCGCAGGATCAGAAGACACGGCGATGGTTTAGCATTTCACCTGCTCTGGAAAAGGAGTCAGTAGGCCACTCCATTTATAGTGGGAGAGCCTTCAAAAACTGTGTGGTTTTCTTTAGGAGACGTTGAAGCCTTTGGAATTTCTTCCAGGAAAAGTTCCACTCCGACCTTGTAGCGTAGCCATGATGACTATGATGGTTTGCTAGGCAAAATGGTCCTGATTCCCTTTCCAGGGGTCTTTCCCATGCACCAGATGGCCTCCCAGGATCACATCACAAGCACCTGGTGCTAGAAACATTGTAGGTGCCAGAAGCAGCCTCCTGGTCCCAAGAAGAGGGGCCCAAGATATCAGAACACAGCCATGTTTCTCCACACAGCCCCTTTGGCCACCTAAGGTGTGCCCTCCCTGCACTGTGTGAGAAGGGAAGTTATTAACTGAAGCAGCTTCTGGTTATGCTCGAGTTCTGCATACTGCTTGGTGATCATCTGAGATTTCCTTGGATCTCCAGGAGCATAGATGTAGTCACTATGGTTTCTGGGGAGTCTGCTTTCTTGAAACAGTCTCATTCAGCAACTCAGGCTGCATAGAATGTATTATGTAACCCACACAATTCTCAAACTCACAGTGATTCTCCTGTGTTATCAGCCTCCCAAGTGCTGAGATTACATTTATGAACCACCACACCCAGCAAACAATCCATCACTTTTTGGTCCTCCCAGCCCAAACATGAGTGGCAGAGACAAGGGTAGAGACCCTCGCCTGCCTTGGTTCACTTAGAATCCCGCATTTCTGCAGAATGCACCTTCCTGCTGGTTTCCAGCAGGGATCAGCCCAGTATCAAAAGTGGTAGCTTTGCCGGTTGGCCCTAAAGGTCATCCTCTTTCTCCTTAGCGCTTCCCTCTCTCTAGATCAAGTCAGGACTGAGAACAAGTGTACTATAGTTATTTCAGAAGCCCTCCTTGGCCTCTCTTTCCATACCCTTGGTTTGGAGTGGTAAGTAGCAGCTGTGATATAAGATCATGTAGGGCCAGTGACCACCGAGGCCGTAATTTGTAGCTGGAGATACAGGGCTCAGGCCTAATTGAAAAATGACCAGAATCAACAGCAAATAGGCTGTGGTATGAAGTGAGGAGTGAACTACTGAAGGCCTAGAAGCCCTCCTAGTACCAAGAAAACCCAGCCTGTTTTATTGCTAACTTCCATGAATTCAGTGTGAGGACAGTCCCTGAGCATGCCTATACCCAGGCTGCCCTCATCTCCCTCGTTTTATTCAACTGCTTTTCTATCACAGGATGAGGCTGCCACAAGCCTCCAGAATGCTTCTTGAGGCTAATAGGGATGACCCAGCATGTGGTGAGATGGCACAACTGTCAGTGTATTCCCCTAGACACATCTGCTCCCTGGTAAGGGAAGAGGTCTTGAGGCCAGCACCCCAAGCCATGCTTTAGGCAGGTTATCCAAAGGAGAAAAAAAAAACAGTCTGTGAGTCCACAGACTGTTGTCCTTCCTCCTGCCCCTCCTCTGCTCTTAGTTCTTGCACCTTTCTCTGGAAACTCTGAAGAAAGCTAGGTGAGACGGAAGGAAGGAGGGTGAGAGGTAAGATTTGAAATATCAAAAGATAGCTGCAAAAGTGAGTCCTACAGGAGGGGAGGATGTGGACGTTAGTGCCTGGCTAATGAGCGGAATGAGGGCATTAACAGTAACATCTTAAAGCCCCATTACCTCATTTCAGACCCTAGTACTCTTTTGAGGTCCTGATATTTGCTTCAGTGACAGACTGCTTCCCCACCAGACCTTGAGAAGCCAGGCCTTGCTCATGAGGCACATGTGGAGGGAAATCAGAACACCAGCTCCACAGAAGCTCCTGACAATGACAGTTGAAGTTGTTCCTTCAGGTGCAACTTTCTACAGAAAGCTCTGCCCCAGTCAGTAAGACCAAGCAGATATACAGAGAGGGGAGGGAGAGAGAGAAAGGCAGACAAAGACAGACAGAGGCAGGCAGGCAGACAGACAGACAGGAGAAACCCTGCATTCTGGCAAAGGGTGAGAGGCATCACAGAAAGCCATGCTTTGGGTGGCAGCCATCACTCTACAGCAGTCTCAACCTTGTCTCAATAATAAAACAGCTCCTGACACATAGTGGAAACCAGCAGCAGGAAGATTCTCACAATATGGACCATGGCCCTACTTAAAAAGGCCCAGAAAGCTTTGTTTCAGAGCACAGAACTATGACCTTGTAGTCAGAGGGCTCAGGGCCTGCAGCTTGATCAGCCTGCTGAGACTGTGCTGCATTCTGAAGCAGGGCAAGGAGGAATATGCTTCAGTCACCAGCCTTGCTAAGGACCTGCTCCTTTGACGGGCAGAACCAGTGGCTCTATTAATGTGGCCAAAATATTCTCACATTCTGCCCTTAAAATATCTCATCAATGACATCCCTCCTGGATCTCAACTACAAAATCTCAATCAGGCCAGGCATCCTGATTTTTATAACCATGCAAGTATGTCTAGATCCATGATGTAACACTAGACTGTAGCCAGCACTTTTAAATAATTTCCAACTGGCCTGGGAATGAAAACAGAAGCCAAGAATATAGATACAGGTCCCATGGAGCCCACATCTCTCTCCAATGGATTGTTTTTCCCATAGACTAGTACATGTTCCCAAAACTTTAACCTTCAATAACTGTGACATTTAGAAGTGGAAAAGGGCAACAGGGACGGGCTTAGGGCCATTGTAAATAGAATCTGAAAGGTTTTATTTATTGACTTCTGCTCTTTTACAATTTTGACCCAAACAATAGCATTTTCCCTCCAAGCTGACCTAGTGAAGCTGAGTCACAACAAAGACCTATTCAATTTGTGCACAATGACCAGGGACTTCCAAACACAACCCCACAAAACACCTCAAAACAGCCACAGCACACTTCCTCTAGACCTGCCCCATAACCAGATGATGCTGGGTGGACTTTGGCTGGTGGAGAATCAACTTCCAAGGCACAGAATACCCACACCATTTCTCTTTCCCCAAGGTTTCTGGGTTGCTGCATCCACCCTAGCAAGCAGTTGGTCTACTCCCCAAGTATCAGATGTGGCAATTCTTCAAAACCTCCATGTAACTGAATAGCCACTGCCTCCCAGGAAGTTCTCCTATGAGTATCCATAAAAGAAGCACCAGAGGAGCGAGCTGGCTGGGCACTTGGGTTCTGGCACAGGAGCTTGGAAGAGCTGCTCAGTGGCAGGTATTCAGGACTCTCTTTAGGTTACTCTCCTAGAAAATTAGGAAATTAATGATATGTATGTAACAGATTAAGATTGAGGAACGGTTGGTTTCCTAAGCCTATCGGTTGAGGAGGTCACCTGGAATTAAACCAACAGAAATATCAGTAAAAATAGAAAATAGAAAAACGCTACCAGACCCAGTAAAGGAAGTGGCCATCTACATGAAACATAGCTTGGCTTTGTAAACAAGGCCCCAGGACAGCGTGCAGCAGCTCCCAGCAGCAGGCTAATCTCATCTGCTTTGTTCAGCTTCATAAAACAGCCTAGTGGTTCATGTTGTGTATTCAGAAGTGAACGGCTGCTGATTAGTCACAGGCACTGGCTAAGCCAGCCTTGCACATACAAGTAACGTAATTATCACCAGGACCAGCCCATTCTCTTCAAGAGAGCTTGCACATGTATCGCCAGGTTCCTTATCCCAGAGCCAAGCCAGCTGATAGAATTAACCTGGTGTCAGATGCTGTCCTAAACCAGCGTAGCTAATTAAACTGTTTAATATTTAGACTTTAATAGGAGGCAGCACTTTGGGCTTGACTGAAGACAAATGGAAAGGCTGGCTGACAAGCAAGCCAAATTGGTCCATTTAGGAGCATAAAAAACACAGAAGCTCTTTTGTGTTCCCACAAAGCATGAGCCCAGATTGATAAAACACGCACACCCAGGCTTCATATTTAGATCTAACTGGCAGACCTAGAGAAGAAAACAAAAACGCCCAGAGGATTTCATCAAGTCCCAAGAAGTAAGTTAACACTTTTTATACCCAACATTTCTTTTACTTTGGAATATCAGAAACAAGTGTTAACTCACATGGGATTTCCAGTAGAGAAAAAAAGCCGTATCAAATCAAATCTTTAGGGCCTGGAGAGTTCAGTCAGTGTCTGCAGTACAAGCACAGGACCTGCATTTGATTCTCAGAAGCCATGTTGAAAAGCTGGGCATGGCGGTGAGCACTTATAATCTCAACACTGGGAACAAAGACAGTCTAAGAGCTCACTGGCTAGTCGGCCTATCAGAGTTCCTCCAGGCCAAGTGAGACAAATGTGTGCACACATCTTTACATGACTTGCCTAGCATACCCGTATCCATATTTACAAAGCACTAACCAGCACTAGAGCACAGCAGAGCACCTGTCCAGCTCTTCTCCAAGGCTCAAATAGGCAGATAGGAAGAAAACAGACCTTGGAACCAACTCTGAACAGAAGGGGAAGGAATATCCAACTCCACCAGTCAAGAATTATTAAGATATGTATGAAGCAATGGCCTCAGCAACTGAGAACTACAGGGGTGGGGTAGGGGGAGCGGCTACAGAATTCAGGACTTTTGCACAGGGAAGTCACAAGTTGGAAAGGGTTCTTCCCAAGACTGAACTACCAGCCATGTCAAATGGGCATTTTCCACTTATAGTGGTAAAGGGAGGAGAATCAAGGTCCTATTACTAAAAAGTGACTAATGGAGGACTTAGGGGCTGAGAACGCTGAGAGGCTACTACAAGCCAATGCACTGGGGCTGCACCATTCTTGAGCACTTGCTATGGGCTTCTAGGCTGTCCTGCTCCCGATATAGTGCATGGAGATGACATCACAAAGCCATGCAGTGAACAAGCTGCTGCCAAGCCATGATTTCACTCATTATCAGCAATACATAAAAGCTCAAAAGCCCAATGACAAGGATGCAAGACTTTCTAAGCTTCTCAATATAAAATTAGCTACTAGTCAAGAGGAAAGGCTTTGAAGACTCTTTAATAAAAATTTCTGAGAGGTGCCTAAGTTTAGGTTTAGAGCACTCTGCCAGTATCTTAAACTCAAGACTTGCAACATCTGCCAGTTAAGCCCAGTGAGGCTGGACACCAGCACCATCAGGACCTCCCAGGGCCCATTTGGAAATGACTTATGTTCTGAAAACTTGTATTTGGTGCTCTGGTCATCACTATTTCCCATGCTTACTCACGTGTGCGCGCACGCACACACACACACATACACACACACACTCTACATGGGGCAACCTAACATTCAGCCACAAAAACATGTTCTGAAATAGACTCTAGGTCAATCAAAACTTCAGGGTGACCCCTTTAGCCACACCTAAATGAAGCCTATGGCATTCAGTGGACATTAAGACTGTCCTATAGATCATAGAAACATAATGTTAAAAGTCACATAGCCTCTAGCCTCTAGAATATCAAACAGAATTTTCTTCACTATGATGCAAAGCCTCAAAACACATGTAGCAAAGTCTCGCTCGCATACAAGACTCAAAATATCCCTGCAGCACATATTCCAAGCCATTTCCTAATATGCAAACAGGTTTTTAAAAACGGAAGACATTGGCACTATTCCTATTTCCTGCAGATGCTAACAGTATTTTATTCCTGTGTAGCAGTTCCAATTTAAATGTGTCACTACAGCATGTTCCTATAGTTATTTGTATTAAGTCATTTGTGTTTAGGCTTTTTCTTGTTGTAGAATAAATAAATGTTGAATTTTGAGTATTTTACAAGTCTGAAAAGCACAACAATCTCCCAGCGAGAGGGGGCTGTCCTTGAACAAGTACCTCACCTGACGGCATGTAAAGAATGCTGCTGTTAAGACATCTTTGATACCAAAACACAAGGGGGAAACCCTAAGTAGCAATGTGCCTGTATCAACCCAACGGTCTTCAGAGCCCTTGCAGTTCCTCACAAAACCCAGAAAAGCTGCTAAGGAAGGAAAGGGTTGGGCTCACTCTGAGTTCAAGCAAACTAGTTCAGCTTTTATCATGTAAGCTGAGCTTTCATCCCATTGAGTACCACGGATAAAAACAGACACTTCCTGTAATCAACCACTCTTCACACTGATAATTTTCAAATATACAAATCAACCGTGTGAGTAACGTTTTTCTACTAAATACATCCTTAACAAAAGTCAAGTCCACCAGATAATTTTTACTTTTATTAATATAACACAGAGCATTCTTAGTCCCACAACTCCATCCCAGAGGTGAATCCAGAGTGGAGAGACCAGCAGTCACCTATTCCCAAGCTAACCCTTCTTTGAGCAACCTTGTCCTTGGTGCCTACAGAACCAGACACTGACAGCAGAGATCAGCATCCAAGGAAACAGCATCCAGAAGTCTCCAGATTGGTCACAGGAATGGTAGCCGGCTGTCAGTTGACCTACCCCTGCCGGGTCTGAAGGGAAATCTGTTGTTGGGAATAGCTCTTCCTGGCAAGAGGCAGTTAGGTCCTGGAAGTGGGCAAACGGGATCAAAATGTGGTCTGAGTGGATGGAACTGGCTAGGAGGCTCCCCAGGCCTTGGGATGAGTGAGGTGACTGGGTCCCCAACACTAGGCAATATTGGCCTCTCATCATATTCACCACCAATGATTCCTGGAGGAAGCAGCGAGGTGGGAAGGTAGGTCCTGGGGTAGACAGGAATGGGACAAAATGGGATAGGGTGGGCTGATGGCAGGAACATTGCATGCCGCATCCTCTGAGCCTCTTTTCTTTGTATGTGCTTCTTTCTATACAACTGTAGAAAAAAACCAGAGGGGTGGGGAGACAAGATATGGTAAGTAGTGGAGGATATCCCAAGCTCTAAGCTGCTTCACTGAATAAGTTCATCTGTATTTTTCTTTGTCACACTCTATGCAAACAAGGCAGACACATAATAGAATGGTTGCCAGCTTCTACAACATGAAGAGCTTTGACTCCAGATGCAGTGCCAAGTGAGCTCTGATCTTTACATACTTTGCTACAGAGTGACTATCTAGTCTGAGCTATTAATAAGCCCAAAAAAGGGAAAATTCAGTGGTATATATTTTTAAGAATGAAATCTAGCACTCCATAGTTAACATAAGTTTAGGTGAGCCTTCTGGGCATGCAATTTAAGGATTTGTTGAAAACATTATGATATAAATAACATTCAGGTACTACAGGCAATTTGTTTTTTCATCCCTAGTGGATTTCAATTTAAAGCATAAACAAGTGACTATTTTAAAGGGCAGGACATAGACTCAAGAACAATACTGTACATTCTGCAAGCAGCTGAGGACTTTCACTCAGTTATTTTTTCTTTAGTCCTTCATTGCAAAGAGTTTTCAGGCCTATCAGTGACTTTTTATAGTCACGTTCTGCAAATAAAACCATATATCTTATTCTTTTCACAATGTAGTATGCTAACAGATTTAGATTACCCAAACACAAAGAAATTTTTGTGGGGGAAAAAATAACTTGTTATATTTCAATGAAAAATGTATTGACTTTTCTTTGAAAACAAGGACTAAGCCTAAAATTAAAGACATTTTCATTACCAATATTTAACAATAAATTTAATTTTAAGTGACTTTAGCACATCACACTAAAAGTAAAAAGAAATCTTTCAATCTTGACTCACTAGTTATTTGAGTCATAAACATTAGTCTTCATATTTAAAAATACCTACTTCTTTCCAATCTGTGTCAGGACCTCTGACAGTACTGTCTGAGAAAGTAAAACAAAATGTGAATTATTACAAACCACTTCATGCATCCAATATCAAACAGTGCAGACATGGGGCATCTGTATGCACACACTGAACATTATTACTTCTACAGTAAGTCAAATGGTCTTCACTGCTATGTGCACTGCCTGATGATAAGCACTGACCCTCAGGACACTATGGGACAGCATGTGTCTTCTGCCCCAGGCTCATGAAGGTGTGCCAGCTGATTCTAAGCCATGTCTTGAGTTACACTGACCTGGTCTAACAGCATCTCTTTAACTATCTGGATTATAGCCCACATTCATTCCTGAAGTCAAACTGAGCAGACATTCTTCTATAGGTGGGTCACATATTTTCTGCCCACCAAGAGTATGAGCACACAAAGAACTACTATAAGTATACTTAAAATACATGAAATGAGAAAAAAATTCAATCAACTTCCAGTCTAATGAGTTTAGGAAAAAGTTGGCCATATCTTCTCTGCAAGTTATTAACTAGTTTTGAAGTTAATGAAAGCTCTAGCTCAATGGTCCTCAACTTGTGGGTCATGAGCCCTTTGAAAGTTGAACAGGGGTCCCCTAAGACCATCGGAAAACACAAATATTTATGACTCATAACTGTAGCACAATGACAGTTATGAAGTAGCAATGAAAATAACTTTATGGCTGGGGCCAGCACAGCACGAGGAACTGTACTGAAGGACTGCAGCATCAGGAAGGCTGGGAACCCCTGCTCTAGCCCTATACAACTTTTACACAAAACAGCTTACTAAGGAGCTCTGACCTACAACTAGAAAGGCATTTACATGCACAGGTGCAGGGCACTTGCTCCCCTTGTATGATTTTATACTACAGTCTGCTTCTCTTGTCAGTTGTCCCATGTATATTGATCACTAACTATGTCTTTTTTAAATTACTTGTCTGTAAGATAAGGTTCTCCTCAGAACACAGACTAAATTAAGAATTACAGCAACCTTCCTGCCTCAGCCTCCCACATGCTGGGATTGCAGGCATACACCATTCCTGGTTTATGCAGTGCTGGAGATGGAACCCAGGGCTCCATATATGCTAGGCAGGCACTTTACCAATTGAGCCACATCCCCAGCCCTGTCTTTTCTTTTTATGATTTTCTTTTTGTACCACACTTGTTACCTACTGTCACAAAGCAACACGTTAAGTTTGGCATAAAAGGACAAAAAGGAAGGATCAGGGTCACTCACACTTCTTAAAGAATCACCCAATTTTAAGACTAAATGACTCCATGATAATCTATGGGGGGGGGGGGTGTGTGTCTATCCACCAGATTTCCACAGTTAAGGTGGTATGTTAACAGCATATCACATTTTCACTACAATGATTTAATAGGAAACACACAGAACGTATGTACAGCACAGTAAGCACCTACTTGAGACAGCTCACTCCTATTTCTGTCGTAGGTTTGTTGCTCTCTGTCTGTTTTATAAACCAACCCATCAAGTCAATGTCATGACCCACCCTACAGTTGAAACAGCAGCTTCAAAGATGTCACTACTGGCAGAGAGAACCTCACAGCCAGGCTCTTCTGGCCTTGATCTGGTAACTGTGGTGCACAAGGTCCAGCATCTCACCATTGCTGCAGTGACCACCCAGTCACCACTGTGACCACCACAAGAAGCACACTGAGGGTGACGCTGGTCCCGAAAGGCAATGGGTAGCAGTGCAGTTCATTTAAGTCAAGAGACTGAAAATGCTCTCTGGTCTTCTATTTTATATCCTGACATAATAGTTTACTTTGACTAAAAGGTTGTATTGCAGAAAATATGAAAAAAAAAAAAAAAGTACCCAGATAGTGTTTGTGGCACAGGCCAGCATCCGGAAGCCTGAGCTTCCTTGCTCAAAAGCTACTCCTTAACCAGCTGCAGATGGGGACAGAAGCATCCCCGTGGAGATGGGGGAGGGGGTATGGGATGAGGAAGAGTCAGTGGGTGGACCAGAAGCTACTCCTTAACAAGCTGTAGACCCAGGGATAGGGACAACCTTGTGGAGATGGGGTAGGGGGTATGGGATGTGGAACAGTCAGAGGGTGGACTAGGAAGGGGATAAAATCTGAACTGTTAAAAAGAAAAGATCAGCCAGGCAGTGGTGGCGCACACCTTTAATCCCAGTACTTGGGAGGCAGAGGCAGGCGGATTTCTGAGTTCGAGGCCAGCCTGGTCTACAGAGTGAGTTCCAGGACAGCCAGGGCTATGCAAAGAAATCCTGTCTTAAAAATTAAAAAAAAAAAAAAAAAGCTGCAGACCAAAACAAAACAGTAAGGTAAAAAACCTATACTTAAAAACTTTAGCCATCTGAGAGGAGGGCCTTGTTGGCCATCAGTGGGAGGAGAGGCCCTTGGGCCTGAGGGTGTTAGATCCCCCAGTGTAGGGGAATGCCAGGGAAGGAAGACAGGAAGGGGGGAGGGGGGGAGAGTACTCTCATAGAGGCAGGGGGAAGGGGGATGAGATTGGGGGTTTCCAAAGGGGAGACATGGAAAGGGGGTAAACATTTGGAATGTAAATAAAGTATCAAAAAATAAAAATAAAAAAAAAAACTTTAGCCATCTGAGTAATGCCATGGCAACCATAACAAAGAGCCTTTTTCCCTCCCATCAACATGTCATTAAGTAAATTACCTCGAAAATCCCGCAGATACAAGCACCTCCACAGCAGTGGGTCATTTGATGCAATGAGGAGGTCATGACAGACTGCAGACAGAGCCAGGACAGAATGAACATCCAAAAGTCTGAAGATGCGTAGTTTCAGCTCCAGTGGAAGGACAACCAGCCCAAACACATCTGGAAGGTTCAGTACTAGATGGGAAAAGCAGCAATAGGAGCTACTGAGTAAAGAAGATCATCACTAAAAGCTGTCACTGCTTCTCTTTTAAAAGGTGGCAGGTCTTGCCCATCGCCTTTCTCTGTTACTGTGCTTTCAACCACTACCATCCAGCCTCACTTGACTCGCTCTCTGCAACACACTGGACTTCAGCACTGAATCTTCTGAGAACCAGCACGTGGCTGGGCTCTGACCTGATGCAGGTCACTCTGCCAAAGCAAACCCCCCACACACATGCACATGACTAGAAATAAGTGCCTCACCATGACACAAAGGAGAGAAAGCTGACTTATAAAAGATCTTCTGAAAAATATAAAGCTTGCTGAATAACAACTTCATCATCCATAAAGCATCCACAGTAAGCTCTACTTCAAAGTATCCAACATCACCAACATAAAAATATCTAGTGCCCAATAAATGTTGCTTCCAAAAAATGACAACAGTAAAGCTGGAGAGAAGGCTCAGCAGTTAAGAGCACTTCCTGCTGCTCTTGAAGAGCACCCAGGTTTCTTTCCTGCACCACATGGTGGATCACCACCATCTGCAACTCCATTTTCAGGGGTTCCAACTGCCCTCTTCTGATCTCTGCCAGCACTGCAAGCACATATGGAACATAGGCCTGCAAGCAAATTACTCATATACGTAAGTATAAGGGGTTATTTTTTTAATTTTTAAGATGAATTTTTAAAAAAAAAAAAAATGTTATGGCTTAGCCTGCCTTTAAGGATGACCTGAGCTCAATTCCCTGGCACCATATACTGCAAAAAAAGAACCAATTATTACAAGTTGTCCTCTGACCTCCACACACCTCCTGCACAGTGCCCCAAATGCACATGTGAACACATGTTCACACACATGCACAGACACACACACACACAAACTCACACACAAAATAACTGAATGTAATAAAAAAGTTAAGGAAAAACACTCATTTTACATGCTATATATACTTTTGTTTACTGATCTGGTCTATTATGGGCCAGAAAATGAGATTACAGAACTGATTAAGACACATTCCTTACCTTCAAGTCACAACCTTACATTGAAAAGAAATCATGTCAACCATTAAGGTACAGTGCAAACACTATCATGGAAACCAGCTGTGGCAAGGAAGCTGAGCCAGGAGATTCACAAATTCAAGGCAAAGCCTGGGCTACATAACAAGTCGGAGGCCTCCCTGGGCTACACAGTGAGATGAACCTGTCTCAAAAGAAACAATGAAAAAAGGTTCTGGGTAAATGTACAAAGTAAAAGTGGGCAATGCTTAAGGAATACATACTGCAGAGATTTAAAAGCAGAACTTCAGTAGGATGTGGAAAGACAAGTCGAATCTCCGCGTTAATGGGAACACTGAGCTCTGGCCACTCTCTCAGTCACTCAACAATTTACCCTATCGCCTCACCTTGTCGTGTGAAAGCCAGAAGAGGGTACACCAGCTGGTCTTTGAAGAGACGAGAGAGCTTCTTAAGATCTTTGTACACTTTGGCTGCACTTTCCCCTAGAGTGTTTTTACAAAGTAGAAGTCAAAACCAAATAGAAAAACCTGGAGTGGCATCTGTCTTCCAGTTCTGCCAAACAAAATCCAAGTGTTAAATATTTATGAGTAACTCCTACACAGGAAGGGAAATCAAAATCCTTAAAAGAGGTGGCATAGTGCATGACTGACAAAGTCAGTGTCAGGCCTAAAAATTAATGTCAAACTAATAAGAAATGAACCCAAATACAGCTTAGAGGATGCAGAGAAAAGCCTCAGGGGTCTGTATACACTACCAAGATTTACCAACTAGCTAACAGTCTGTTCTGGGCACTGTGCAGTGTAGAAATGTTCTTACAAAGCATGAAGCCCAAGAAAGGGACAGTACTTATCATTCAACAAACATGTATCAAAGCAGTGTCGGGCAGCTCTCCACTCTCTCACATCAGCAGTGTCCTCCAAGAGAAAGGTACCACTTCACTCTTTCTAAAAACATGGGAGAGAGTCTATCCTCAGTCCCAGGAGTGATGAGGCCGGAAAGGTACAAACCTAACTGTGCCTGATCCAAAATACTCATTTTTCCAAGTATCCACAATCACAGCACAGCCATCTGTGCTGGTTTATGCCAACTTAACATAAGCTACAGTAATTTTAGAAAAGGGAACCCCAACTGAGAAAATGCCCCCATCAGGCTGGCCTGTACTGTATTTTCTTGATTGTCCTGGAAACCTGCTCATTATGGGTGGTGTCACCCCTGGGGCTGAATGAAAAACTATGGAACAAGCAAGTAAGCAGTATACTTCTATGGGCTCTGCATCAATTCTTGCCTCCAGGTTGGTTACAGCCTTGAGTTCCTACCCTCACTTCCCTGGATGATGGATTACAACAGTAAATAAATGAACATAAAATGAAATGAACGGTGAGTGAAGTGTGTCTTCACCACAGCCCAGCTATCCTACCACAGCAGGCCCTGATTATTCTTGAGGCACAAGAAAAACGACCTTAAAACCAACTATAGAGTAATGATAGAGGTCCTTTAAGACAAAATGAATAAATCCTTTAAACATATTCAAGAGACAACAAACAACTGGAGGAAATAATTTCCTCAAGGAAATCTAAGAAAATACAGATAGTGGAAGGAAAGGAATAAAACTGTTCAAGACTAGAAAGAAGAATTAGAAGCAAGAAAGAACATAAAATGAGAGAATTCTGGAAATGAAAAGTTTAAGAATGCTAACAGGAACTGCAGATGTAAGCATATCCAACAGAATATGAGACAGAAGAGAGAATCCATGGATACATTGTTCAAAGAAAATGTTAAAAAAAATTCCTGAGACAAAACATCCTGGAAATCTGGAACACTATGAAAAGACCAAACCTAACAATAACAGGAATAGAGGAAGGAGAAGAATCCCAGCTCTAAGGTGCAGAAAATACTTTCAATACAATTGCAGAAGAAAATTCCCTAACTTAAAGAAGGATGAGTCTATAAAGGTAGAAGCAACACCAAATAGCCTGGGCCAGAAAAGAAAGTCCCCTCACCACGAAATAATGAAAATACTAAACATACAGAACCAAGAAAGAATATTAAAAGCTACAAGGAAAAAAGACCAAGTAACATATAGAGGCAGGCTTATTAGAATTACACCTAACTTCTCAATGGAGATTCTAAAAGTCAGAAGGTCCTAGATAAATATGACCAAGAGACTAGAGATGCCAGCCCAGACTACTATATCCTGCTAAACTTTCAACCACCAAAGATGGAGAAAATAAGACAATCAATAATAAAGCCAAATTTAAACAATATCTACGTACAAATCCAACCTACAAAAGGTGCTAGAAGGAAAACTTCCCCTCCTGAGAAGGTTAACTACACCCATGAAAACAGGAAAAAAATAATCTCACACCAGCAAAATCAAAAGTGTGCATGCATACACTCACATGCACGCACGCACACACACACACACACACACACACACACACACAGACAAACATAACCAATATAACCAACAGCAAAAACAACAAAACAGGAATCAACAATCACTGGTCATTGATCTCCCTCAATATCGATGTTCTCAATTTCTTCAATAAAAGACACAGACTAATAGAATGTATGTGAAAACAAGATCTCTGATCCTACTGCATCCAAGAAATATACTTCAATATCAAGAAAAGCTATTACCTCAAGTTAAGGGTTGGAAAATAATATACTAAGCAAATGGACCTAAGAAACAAGCTGGGGTAGCCACTTTAGTATCTAACAAAATATACTTCAAACCAAAACTAATCAAAAGAGATGGGGAAGTACACTACATACTCATCAAAACAAAACAAAACAAAATCCACGAAAATGACATTTCACTTCTTAACATCTATGCCCAAACAGAAGGATAGCCAAGATTTTAAAAAAAAACACTACTCCAGTTTAAATCATATATTGACCCTTACACACGATAGGGGAAGACTTCAATACCCACACTTACCAAAGGACAATTTATCCAGACAAAAAACAAGCAGAAAAATGCTGGAGTTAACAAATGCTATGAACCAAACAGATCTAACAGCTATTTACAGAACATTTCACCCAAACACAAAGAAATGTACCTTCTTCTAAGCACCTCATGGAACTTTCTGCCAAATTTATCTCATACACAAAGCAAGTCTCAATAGACACAAGAAAACTGAAATAACTCCCTGCCATGAATCAGACCACCATGAATTAGTGACAGCAACAACAGAAACAACATAAAGCTTACAAACTCATGAAAACTGAACAACTCTCTACTGAATGAAAAATTGGTCAAAACAGAATGAAAAAAAAAAGTAAAGATTTTCTAGAATTCATTTTTTAAAAAAAGTTGGAGATCTCATATTAACAATTTAAGAACTCACCTGAAAAATCTAGGGGAAAAAAAAAAAAAGCACGCACACCCAAAAGAGTTCTTTAAGAAAATCAGCAAGATCAGCACTCCTTATCCAAATAACTAAATAAGACAGAATATCCAAATAAAATCAGAAACAAGAAAGGGAACATAACAGACAGTGAGGAAATCCAAAGAATTATAAGGACATACTTTAAAAACCTGTGTTCCATCAAATTGGAAAAATCTAAATGCAATAGACAATTTTCTCTACAGGTACCACTTACCCAAGTTAAGCCAAGATCATATAAACAATAACCCCCTAGTGAAATAGAAGCAGTCATTAAAAACCTTCCAATCAAAAAAGGCCACGGCGAGAGTTTTTAGCACAGAATTCTACCAAACTTTGAAAGAAGAGTTACTGAAAATACTCCTCAAATTATTCCACAAAATAGTAAAGAGAAGGAATGCTGCCCAAATCATACTGATACCCAAAGTTATCCTGACACCCAAAACTCAAACAGAAAAACTCAACGAACAATTACAGGCCAATTTCCCTTATGAACATAAACGCAAAATACTCACTAAAATACTTGCAAACTGAATCCAAGAACACATCAAAAAGATCGTCCACCATGATTAAGCAGGCAGGCTTCATCCTACACATGCAGGGATGGTTCAACATACTAAAATCAGTGAATGTAACCCCATATAAATAAACTGAAAGAAAAAAAAACTGCATAATCATTTCATTAGATTTAGAAAAGACCACGGACAAAACCCAACACCCTTCATGACAAAGTCCTGGAGAGATAAGGGATACAAAGGGGCACATGGAAATGAAATGCAGGCAATTTACAGCAAGCTTACAGCCAACATCAGATTAAATGGAAAGTCAAAGAAATTCCACTAAAATCAGGAACAAGACAAAGGTGTCCACTCTCTCCATATCTATTCAATATAGTATGTAAGTCTTAGCCAGAGCAAAAGACAACCGAGGGAGATCAAGGGGATACAAATGGAAGAGAAGTAATCAAAGTGTCTTTATTTGCAGACGATATGATAGTACATGAGCGACCCTAAAAATTTCACCGGTGAACTCCTACAGCTGATAAACACTTTCAGCAAAGCGGTTGGATACAAGATTTAAAGAACAAACAAACAAAACATCAGTAGCCCTCCTATGTATAAATGGCCTAAGAACAAAATCAGAGAAACAACACCCTTTGCAATAACCACAAAATAAAATATCCTGGAGTAACTCTATCCAAGCAAGTGAAAGATTTGTATGACAAAAATTCCAAGTCATTAAGAAAGAAACTAATGAAGATATCAGAAGATGAAAAGATCCATGGTCCTAGATCAGTAGGATTAACATAACAAAAATGGCTATCCTACCAAAAGCAATCTACAGATTCAATACAATTCCCAATCAAAATTCCAGCACATCTTTACAGGCCTCAAAAGGACAATTCTCAACTTCATATGGAAAAACAAAACAACAACAACAACAACAAAAACCCAGGGTAGCTAAAACAATCCTGAACAATAAAAGAACTCACCATCCCTGATTTCAAGTTGTACTACAGGATCATAGCAATAAAAACCACATGGTATAGGCATAAAAACAGACACACTGACCAACAGAATTGAATTGAAGACCTAGACATAAATCCCCACACCTATGGACACCTGACTTTTGATAAAGAAGCCAGAAATACAACAGACTGAAAAAAAGACAGCATTTTCAATAAGCAGTGCCGGTCAAAGAGCATGGCGGCTGCATGTAGAAGGTGGCAAGTAGATCCATACTCGTCACCCTGTACAAAACTCAAGTCCAAGTGGGACTCAACATAAAACCAACTGAACCTGATAGAAGAGAGAGTGGGGATAGCCCTGATTCCACTAGCACAGCAGACGACTTCCCAAACAGAAGAAAACTGACAGCTCAAGCATTACACATATGTAACAGATGAGTAGCTTGGTCTTCATTTGGGACCCAGGGCTGTCTCTGGTTCTGCTGCTTGTCTTTGGACCCCTTTCCCTTAACTGGACTGCCTTGTCTGGCCTCAATAGGAGAAGAGGCACCTAGTCCTACTGTAACACTATATGCCAAGGTGGGTTGAAATCCATGGGAGGCACCCCCTCCTCTGAAGAGAAAGGGAGGAGAGGATGGGGAAGTAAGGGGAGAGGGTGGGACTGGAAGAGGAGGGAGGGGAAGCTGGGACTGGGATGCAAAATAAATAAGTTAATGAGAAAAAAGAAAATGTACCTTTACACATGAGTATTACTCGGCTGTTATAAAATGTCATCAGGAAGTTTACAGGCAAATGGGTGGGACTGGGAAAAATCATCCTGAGTGAGGTAACCCAGACCCAGAAAGACAAATATCGTATGTATTTATTTACAAACGGATATCAGCCATAAGTAAATAATAATCAAGCGACGATCAATAGACCCAGAGAGGTTAGGTACAGAGGAAGGGTCTAGGGGAGACATATGAATCTCCCTGGGAAGGGAAAACTGGAGGCAGGCGGGGGACAGGAACAGGAGGGTCTGGTGGGTACAGGAAGGGGAGATTGGGGAGAAAGAGAGAATACAGGAATAGAGATAAAATTGAGGAGCATTTAGGGGTGACATGAAAACTAGTACATCGGAAACTTCCTAGAATATATGAAGGTGGTCCTAATGAGTCCCCCTAATAATTGAGACAGGGAGTCTCAAGTCTCATCACCAAACGAGGCTTCCAGTATCGAGACTGGGTTGCATTCAGTTGAGTTGTTAGCCAAGGTGCTCCATAAAAACCCCCAAACAATCCAGACTGTTCCTAAGACAATGAAAAACAGACACTGGGACTCTGCTGCTGAGGACAACACCCCACAATTCACTGAACATGGAGAAATCGAGCTGTGCCTACATAGAACCCTCACCTCTATCTTCCCCTGTATCTACACTTCAGGAAGGTACTCTGCAGGCTCTACCAAAAGAGAAACACAAACACCAACCTGGCCTCAAAACCTCTGACCTATAATTTGTCCTGCTTACAAAATATGCTAGGGCAATGGTGGCATAGAACTTGTAGCAATAGCCAACCAATGTCTGATTTAACTTTAGGTCAACTCAAGGAGTCAGAGCCAAAACCTGGCATTGCTTGAGTAACCAAGAATCAGAGACTAGATAGCCCAGAAACCTAGAGTAAAACCAAATACTTGTAGTCTTAAATTTTTTTTTTTTTTAAAGTAACAATAAAAGGACTCCTAACGGTATTTTGTTATACTCAAAAATCAGTCTTATCCAGTCATCAGAGAAGCTTCTTCCGGCAGCAGATGGGAATGATGCAGAGACCCACAGGCAGACATTACACACAGAAAGAGCTAAATGAGATGTCACCATCAAATCCCTCCCCTCAGAGCTCAAGGAACTCTGTGAAAGAGGAGCCATAAAAGAATGAAAGCCAGAGCGGATGGAGGACACCAAGAGAGCAAGGCTCTCTGAATCAACTGAGCACGGCACATATGTGCTCAAAGAGACTGAAGCAGCAAGCACGGGTCTTCCATGGGTCTACACCGGGTCCTCTGCACATAAATCATAGCTATTAGCTTAGTCTTCTTATGGGATTCCTGACTGTGAAACCGAGTGGGTCTCGGACTACTGCCTGCTCTTGGGACTCTTTTCCTCCTGTTTTAGGTTGCCATATCCAACTTTAGTATGAAAGTTTTTGTTTCATCTTATTATATTTTACTTTGTTATGTTTGGCTGTTACCTCTTAGAAGCTTGTTCTTTTCTAATGTGACAGAAAGGGAGTGGATCAGGACAAGAGGGAAGGTGAGGGACTTAGAGGAGTAGAGGGAAGGGAAACTATAATCAGCATTCTTTCCCTCTCACCTATGGACTTTTTTTGTTGTTGTTGTTCCAAAACAGGGTTTCTCTGTAGCCCTGGCTGTCCTGGAACTCACTCTGTAGACTAGGCTGGCCTCAGACTCATAAATCTGCCTGCCTTGCCTCCGGAGTGCTGGGATCAAAGGCGTGCGCCACCACTGCCCAGCTATAGTCAGTATTATTATGAGAAAAAATATAGTTTGAATTTTAAAAAATCAATTTGGTGAAATGGGGCAGAGAAATCGTGTGTAAGAGGGGGAAAGATGGAAATCAGCAGCAGGCAAGGAGGGCCTCTCTAGGATGTGCCAGAGACCTGGGATAGGGGAGGCTCCAGACAGTCTATGGGGGTGACACTAGCTAAGACTCCTAGCAGTGGGGGATATGGAGCCTGAAGTAGCCACCTCCTGTAGCCAGGCAGGACTCCCAGTGGAGGGATAAGGACACCAATCCACTCACAAAACCTTAAACCCAAGATGCGTCCTGCCTACAAGATGTATAGGGATAAAGATAGAGCAGAGATGGAGGGAAAGGCCAACCAACGACTGCCCAAACTGAGATTGGCAAGAGCCAATCTCTCTGACACTACTGATACTGTTAAGCTTAAAGGGTCCTGGCACAGCTGTCTTCTGAGAGACTCCACTCAGCAGCTGCTGGAAATAGATGAAGAGACCCCCAGCCAAACATTAGATGGAGCTAATGGAAGAGTTAGAAGGATGGAGGGACCTGAAGAGGACAGGGACTCCTCAGGAAAACCAACAGAGTCAATTAACCTGGACCTTTGGGGACTCTCAAGAGTCAGAACCACCAACCAAAGAGTAAGTATGGGCTGGACCTAGCTCCCACCCCATATGTAGCAGATGAGCAGCTTAGTCTTCGTGAGGGTCCCTGAATCTGTTGCCTGCCTGTAGATCCCATTCCCCTAACTGGGCCACCTAGTCTTGCAATGACTTAATGTCCCAGGGTGGGGTGATACCTGGGGGGAGCCTCACCTTTCTCAGAGAAGGGGAGGGGGAGTGTTGAGAGGAGTTATGTGAGGAGGGATTGGGAGGAAGATGGGCTGATATTGGGATGTAAAGTAAATAAATAATGAAAAATAACAATTTGGTTCAAGGTGTTTTTTCAAATGTGAAAATCAATTTTCTTTAATGTTTTTCTCTCAATAGTCATGTTGTTCCTTTGGCATTTTTCCTTTCCTTACACTGCTGAAGCATGGTGGTTTCATGTGCACATGGTGTCTGATTCATGTCTAAGAATGTCTCTACACAACGGAGAGTATAGAGAAAAGTCAGTTTCATAGAATTGCTCTTCAGATCTTCAATACATTTTTTTCTTTAAATTCCATAACAAACAAACAAACAAACAAAATAAAACCTTCTTTTAAGTATTTGAGTAGGAACTTGGAAGAGTAATATGAGCTACTGGGGTCTAAACTATGAGTCACAATAAAATAAAACTGACTTGCCAAATGAACCTAACACAAAAGTACTTCTGGAAAAATACTTCACTGAAGTCTACAAACTTTTCCAGAGAAAGAATGTCCTCTCTCCCTTCCATTTCTTTGTTCCATATTTAATAGATAAAGAACAAGAGTCTAAGCTAGACCCCTAGATAAGGTTGTTTTTTAAAAAACTTAAGAGTCAGACTATTAATTCCAACGATTCCCTCAACTACTCTACTGAACTGAATTGGCCTTCTCTAGAGCTATTCCCTTATCTTTAGTAATATAAGAACGAAGCCTGCTCTGAAGTATGAAATAGTTATCCCATGGCAAGCTCCTACCTAGTATGAAGATAAACACAGTTGTGAGGAACGTTTAAGTTCTCTGATCATGACAGAAAACATTTACAGACTTATGAGTCTAGCAGACATTCTCAATACGGGCAAGATCACCCCAACAGTGGCAAAAACTGGCTGCTGGGTAATACTAATGTGAGCCTCAAGAAAGTTACAGTATTGACTTATGGGGTGTATTTCCGCGGAAAGATTGATTGTATGGCAAAGAATAAGGGGCTAGGAGCCCTTAAAGGGGTGACAGTAAAGAAATAACAGGCTGACTAGAGTGGTCTAGCGCCAAGATCTGCACGAGCATCCAGCTAGAGAGCACTACAAGAACACTTTGTGCTGTTCCTCTTTCCACCAGGTTCCTGGGGCCTGATCTCCCTCTAGGTTCAGAAGAACGTATCTTAAGAGGAGCAGGCTGGATCAAGCCAGGCTTGACTAAGAGATGCTACTGTAAACACCATTCCCCCCTCCCCTCTTACTATTTTCCACAAGGACTAAAGGGATGGTACACGCCCAGCATGGAACAGAATGGCAAGGCAATTCATTCTTCTCTCCACCCATCACTCCTGCTGACCACCTGGTCTCTCACAATTAAGGTTTAAACAAAAACAGTAAAAAGAAAAACCTGACTTTTTTACTTCTATTAATAATTTTATGGGATCTAGGCAAAGCCAAACTAAGAACCCAAATTTTAGGGAAATTTTAACCTCACTAAATAGTGGCACTTATATCAAATTTATATTTAAAATATTCAAGTAGTTTTTCCTCTACTAATAGTCAATAAAAAAACACATTGAATTACTTATAAGAAACACAGATCTTCTCTTTTAAATACATAGTAGAAAGATCTCCAAAGATAAACACAAGAAGCCAGGAGGGAACATCAAACATCAGTGGGACAAATTACGCCCAAGTATTAGCTCTTAGCAGTATGAATATAACTTTGTGCTCAAAGACCTCAAGAATTGTAAAAAACAAATTCTTCAAACTGTAATCAAATCCTCTGCTTTTCCCCCTCTTTTGTGGTGCAGAGATGACTCCCAGGGCCTTGTACATGCTAGGCAAATGCTCTACCACTGAGTTACATGCCTGAGCTCTAAACATCTGAATTCTTAGAGGCAACATGGCTTCGGAATGTGCTTTAGTCTATTGAGACATGATCAGGCTTTGCTTTTCAGTGAACCTCTCGACTTCCTTCCAAAAGTTAAGTCAGAGTTACATCACCTGGTTCCACTCCGCAAACGTAGGATCCCGGCTGCAGCTGCACTGACTTCACGTTTTTAATCCCACCGTTGATTTTTATTGTAGCTGTAAATAAACAAAAGAAAGATGATAAAGCGATCGGTCACTTCCTGATCAATTCCCTTTTAGTTCGGGCCCTTTTCCTTGCCTCCATATACTAAGATACATTACTCCAAACAAACTGCTCTGAGCCCATTTTTCCTCTCAAAGCACGGTCAAAAGGCTAAACCTGCCATGAAGTAGTCAGCCTCAAACACCACCTTAAAGACTACACTACGTATCTCCGTACACAATCCCCTAAGTATCACCAGCAGCAGCTTATTAGTAATTGACAGATCTGCAACAAGGTCAGTAAGAAGCAGGCATGCACAGAAGACCATTATTTCTAATGAAGTCACTAAAACAGTATACATTTTCTTAAACCCTTGTTCATTAACAGGATCCTGCTAGTTTTCACAGCATCATTGCTTTCTAGACCCAAAAGACCAATACTCTTGACATCACCAGAGGGTTCCATTTTAGTTTTGCATACATACAAAGGCGCACTTCATCTCAGCTTATGAAAGAGCTAGTGATAGGCTCATGCACATGTGCACCAAGCCATGCCCTGGGTGAAGGAAAGATTTAAAGACACTGTTTCTTTTCTAAGACTTGAGCCTGGAATAACCAGCTACTGTGAGAGCCTGCAATGCACTGATCTGCAAATAATTAAAGTACAAAATACCATAAATTAAGAAATCACCAAAATACTTAGTGAAGAGAGGGTAGTATATGCGTGTCATTAGGTACCTTTATGTGAAACTGACCACCTCACATTTGTCATTAATGTTCGGTAACTTCCATCTTCCCAGGGGCGATGTGATAAATCAGGACGACTAGACAGAAACAGAAAACTGCTGCCACTCTGGGCACAAAAATGCCAAACTACAAGCTATACAAGCTAATTGTGAGAACAGAGACACTACTCAGCCGCATGCCATCAGTCCCATCCTTACACATAGGCTGAATGCTGAAACAGTTAAGAGAACTGGGCAATTAAAAGAAACGGTGAAAAAATTACATGAGAGGACCAAAAATTACCTTCTAATTCTAAAATAAAAAAATGCAATGTTAGCATCTAAAATAAATTTTAGTAGAAAACTGTTTTCTAACACTGGATCTCCATAAACATCATCTCAACAAAACAAGTAGCTGAAGGACCCAGGGAAAACCCAACCCTAGGCAGCAAAGCAAGGCAATGTGTTCTACAAGCATTACAGTCCATCTCAACTCACTAGCTTAAGTATCTGAAAAAGATAACCTCAAAAACTAAACAGTGTTAGTTGAGAGACAGAGACAGAAGGATCAGAAGTTCAAGGCCAGCTTCAGCTACATAAAGATTTTTGAGGTCAGTTTGAGCTATACAGACCCAATTTCAAAAATATAAAAATCAAACAAAAGATCAGAATAAAATGTAAGATCCTGATCATGAGAACATTCCAGAAACCAGTGGCGGTTGGGAAGGACCTGTGTGATATCATGACTAACATGAAATCCAGAGATGGACTGCCATCTCAGGGAAGCTTCCTTTTAGGACAGGGGAAGTAGAGAGTTATTCAGAACTACTGTGAGGAAGGGCAGCGAAATTATGTATACTAAGGCTGCAAAATCTCAGCAGTTCAGAGATGCCAACTTCCTAACCACAGGTTAAGACTTAAAGAAGTAAATAAAATTAATCCCAGCACTTGGGAGGCAGAGACAGGCGGATTTCTGAGTTCGAGGCCAGCCTGGTCTACAGAGTGAGTTCCAGGACAGCCAGGGGTACAGAGAAACCCTGTCTCAAAAACCAAAAAAAAAAAGTAGAATAAGAAGTAAATAAAAAGAGACATTCAGACATGCACACACACACAAAAAAACACTCTCCCAATAGTTTATACACAGTAAAACTCATTTCATTTCTATTACCACAGCTCTTACAGAACAAAGTGTTCAAAGACTGAGACATCACAAAAAAGGGCTGAGACTGGAGAGGTGGCTCAGCAGTTAGTTACAGGCACTGGTTGTTCTTAAAGAGGAGCCTAGTTCAATTCCCAGCACCCACATGGCAGCTGACAGCCTCTGTAACACCAATTCCAGGGGGTCTGACACCACTTCTGGCTTCCACAGGCACTACATGCATGTGATGATGCAGTCATACATGCAGGTAAAACACTCAAAACATAAAATAAAACAAACGTTTAAAAAAAACAAGGGCTACCCCAAGAGTGAAGGGTGCTGTCCTAAACCAACAGCCTCTCATTTTAAATCTTTCAGGCATGTCATCAGTGGTATAGTAATTAAGTTGTGAATGACTCTGCCAGCCACTCAAGTGGCTATAGAATGTTTTAAAAACTACTTAATTCATAAGGCAGCAACCAGGACTGCTCCATTCCATTACCATTTATAATGATTAGGTTTCCCAAAGGCACACAGGTAAGCACAGCAGAGCCGCCCTCACAGAGAGGATGTGTGTACTGCAGCTTGTATACGCCACTTGACTTCCATTTCTCAGGCATTGACACTGCTTTGGCTTCAGTTCCCTGAGGAATGAAAGGAAAGGAAAAATAATGACGAAAGGTGTTATGCTGAAAAAACTGAAAACTCAGTAACACCCCTAACTTACTGTGCAACGTAGCCCCCTTGAGCTGCTGACATGGCTCAGCAGGTAAAGGACCCAAGGCTGAGCCTTGAACGCCACAGACGTCTGCTGACTGCCACACACGCTATATGCTATGCACATGCCCACCACACACATTTTTTAAAAGATGCATAGCCTCCTTAACAGAATCATTAATACTGTTACTAAAGGAGACAATGTGCTGTAATATTTTTCTATCAAAATTTTTGTTTTAATAAATGACATCATAGAAATAAGGCTTAATTTTTTTCTTCTAAGACTCACATTTTCTACCTAGCAAAGACATACTTATTCAAGACTGCAGGGTGAACAGCACTTCTTTCATACAGCCCTTTTCCAGAAAAGTTATTTTCTAACATTTTGTTCGCATTTCTGTCACAGCATATTTGTTATGCATTGTCAATTTACACTATTATTTGTAGTATGTCATATTTGCCTGGTCTTTGGTGCTCATTTGTGAACTCTGAGAAATTTGTGGCTCTGTACATGGTGTGCACAGGCATACAGTGATCTTGGGTTACTCTTCATCTTTCTATTCCATCGCATGGCCCACAGGGAATGTGTACAGGCCAGCAGTATAGGGGACAGGCCAGAGTATGCAAGAAGCTCAGCTCCATCCTAAGCTTACTAAGTCAGAATCCGTGCTCTAACACAGTCCCATGTATTCCTCAGCTCTACACTAACTGCTCTCTGAGAGTCCCTGGCACTCTGGATGTGCAAATGTCTCTCTGACAACTTACACAATATACTATAATGATCTAAACTCTTGTCTACTCTCAGACTAACAGTAACCTGAAACAAAGACCCAAGACCAGGAACAAAAACAAGTCACCAAATTAGTAGATGCTTAATAAATCCATGCTGAATGAAGATAAGCATCCACAGCACAAAGCCATGAGCATGAAACATTGGTTAGCCAGCATTTAGTCATACTCGTCCACACTGCCACCACTTGATTTGATATTACCGTATACAGACCTTGTGTCTTTTTTTTTTTGACCAGTTCCCATTATCTCTGTAATACTGTTAACAAGGGAAATGATGGAAAAAGAAGGAATGCTGGAAAGGGCACATTTACTGAGGACCTATGACAACTCTTCACTGTGTCTGACATTTTATATTCAAGAACCAATCACATTTAGTAAAGGAAGATGGACTACCACAATGCCCTTGTGAGACCTCATGTCTTAGTTAGGACTTTACTGCTGTGAACAGACACCATGACCAAGGCAACTCTTATAAGAACAGCATTTCATTGGAGCTGGCTTGGAGGTTCAGAGGTTCAGTTCATTATCATCATCCAGGCAGGCATGGCACAGGAGGAGCTGAGAGTTCTACATCTTCATCTGAAGGCCAGTAAGAGAAGACTGGCTCCCACATGATTAGGAAGAAGGTCTCATTACCCACCCCCACAGTGACACACTTCCTCCAACAAGGTCACACCTCCTACTAGTGCCACTCCCCGAGCCAAGCATTTTCAAATCACCATGCCTCTCATAAGGTATCCGGGTTGAACTCACCTGAGGTATGTAGCCTGACTCAAGCATGAGGAGATGCACCAGCACTATCAAGGCATCACTGATGTTGGAGCAGCCGGCTGACTGATACAGGGTCTCTAGAGAATGTGGCACCTGCCCATCCTCTGTTTCATTGCAGAGCATTGGTTCCAATGGATGGAAACCAGAAACCTCTTCCATACTCATGGCATCCTGAATTGACTCAGCTTCAACATTTTGACTAGGCCCTTCCTAAAAAAGATGACAATAATAGATTCATTAATTTTACACAGGACATTTTATACCCTAAACTAAGTAGAGATTAGCGCTCAAAACAAAAGCCAGCATGAGGTTCAGAAATAGGAAGCTCTTATAAATAAATGAGACTGCAACCTACACTTCTGTCCTGAGTCCCTTAACTCCAGGTAAAAACATGGAGCTCACTGGTCACTCCGTACACTTACTGAACAGTACCCTAATGTGTTGTGTTCATAGCTCCAACCACTACCAGGCCCGGGTATCTCTAAAGCTGTGCTTCCTAAGCCACTGGTACCTCAGACCCCCATGATGTGTCTCCTGCCTTCTGGGCACAGCACCTCCTAGGAGTGCCTGCCTCCCCTTCTTGTCTCATGTACACCATGCACTCCTGGCAGTTTCCCCAGAAATTAAGACCCCAATCACATCTTATGTCAGAGGTTAAAACTCAAGATTTCTTCAAAATAGGCAATACTGTTTCCCACAATTGTACCTTAAGACTGTGTCCTTGGATATTCTTAGAGAAAAAGTTGGTACAGAGTCAAGTAGAGAAACATTACATGCTATGTCTGCCTAATCTAACCCTTTACATTCACAGGATCCAGTAATAACCTTATCAAAGCTCTGAGAATTCTAAACAGAGTAGTAATGTGTTCATTTAACCAAAATGCATTTGCCTCTTTCCTCACACTTAGCATCTTTGTTACACTTACTACAAATTCATAAAACAAGTTCTTCAGAGACAGACGACGGTAGAGTGCAGTCCAAAATCCACAGGCATATAAAGCCTGTCATCATCCTCTTCCTTGACTTGTCGTCTGTTCACTTTTTCCTAGCCCTTTCCTGCCACTGCAGAAATCCCACTTCTTCAACAGACCCAAGGGTCGCCACCCACAGCCTTTACATTGCACCTTACCACACTGTATTGCTCTTTTTCAATTCACACATCTGCATCTTTCCATGACTGCAAGTTTGTGTAAAGTACAAGACTACACAAGTTGTCCATTTCGTAAAAAGAACACAGTACCTGTCACAAGGTACACATTCGGGAAAAGGCTTGTGACTGATTGCTGAAAGATGACATGCTACAATTCCCTGTTTTTGGTTACCAGGTGCTCTCTCATATAACTTAAGCAGAGAATTGGATGATGCCTTTTATAGATAGTATAATTTTAACTCAAATAAATAACTGACTAGTCAAAATATCCAGTTTATATAACTTTAAAATGAACCAGGTCCTCAGATTCACCATTAAGGCTTTTCGATGTAACACATGCTTTAGTAAAGCTAAGCTGCTACATGGATTTTATTCAGAAAGCTTGTTTCCTAACTTGTGTTCAACTCTTAATACAAAGTAATTTTTTTTCCTTTTTAGGATTGTATTTCCAAAAGAACCAGGGCAGGGAAATGTAAAGCTATACAGCATAAGACAAGGTGGAAGGGCTGGAGTAGAGCCACAACGGACATTTATTCTTTCGAAATCAGCAGAGCTGAAGCCTAATGGCTACAGAAAGATCACACTTGTTCACTGAACTCTAGGCAGGCACTGGCACACACCTATAATTCTTGTAGTGGAGAAGCTGAGGCCGAAGAATTCTAGAGTTCAAGGTCAGTCTAAGCTTTATGACAAGATCCTGTCTCAAAAAACAAAAAAGAAAGAAAGAAAGAAAGGAAGGAAAAAGAAAAAAAAAAAACAAAACTAATTAAAATTTAAAAGACTACCCTAAAAGATGCTACTGCCCAAAATATTTCTATGATTTTCTTTGAACAAACAAATTAAAAAGCAATATATCAATTCTAAATTACAAAAATAATCTCTTCACTTTTTCCCATTATCCCTACTTTTGCCATTGATTACTTAGTCAGTAGCATGGAACAAACGTGTAATCTTTTAAGAAGCTTTGCCCTAAGCTGCTAACTATGTACCCAATGTGGGTTTATCAAACCATATTCCTAAGTCCAAGAAGCACTGGTATCCTCTGATATGAGTTTATCACCTTCCATGTGTGAGAACAGAAAAAAGCTGAGCATCACCTCTATGCAGACTTGCCGCAGCCACTTACAAAGACGAAAACAATTGGCTAAGCTACATGCCAACTCCTATGAGGTCTGATACAGGCTATCTCTTGCTGTCATTAACAGTAACTCCCAAGGACAAAGAAATAAAACTAACATATTTAGGTACAAAATAAAATTCCTCTCCTCCTTTTGAGTCTTACCATCTATTTTTTTCCTTTTCCACAGCTCCCTTCTATACTGAACTACAGATCATACAGATTCAAGGACTCCAAGTATTATGACTTCAAGCTCAGTCACCCCACTAAGGTTTCATAGTCACCCCTTGTAAGGTCAAAAACCTTACAAGACCAACAGAACTGGAATCACTAACTACCTCAAGGCACTAGTAACTTCTCAAAAATTACCAAAGAAAAATTAGCAAGGTATTTCACACACTATATAACTCCATCTTACTAAAGGATTTTTAGAACACTCATAAGTGAAGAACTGGCTCTTCTCTCTAGGTTTATCTCTGAAAGAGCCTGTCAGTAAAAACAGACTCACGAGTAAAATTTAAGTATGCAGTCACATATCCATATTCATCCCACACATGGCCCTATGAAGCAGAAGCACACAAGAGATACAAGAATGATTTGAAAGGCAAATTAAAAGTACTGTATGTGGAAATTATTTTAATAATTTATGAATCTATTAAATATTTTAATATCCACCTTTTCAGACTGTCTGCTTATTCTTATGACACGAATCAATGTTTAAGGCTTGCAAAAGAAATTAAAATGGGGTGGTAAGAATATATACATAAAGACAGTTAAGAATGGTATATGTTGTCAGTATTAATTCTTTTGTTCGAGGCTAGCCTGGTCTACAAAGCAAGTTCCAGGATAGCCAGGGCTGTTATACAGAGAAACCCTCTCTCAAAAAAACCTAAAACAAATTAAATAAATAAAATAAAGAATTGTTTCACACAAAGTATAAAACAAATTATTAGGGACTGGAGAGTTGGCTCACTGGTAAGAACATTGGCTAAGTTCAATTCCCAGCAACTACATGGTGGCTCACAATCATTTATAATGAGATCTGATGCGCTCTTCTGACATGCAAACATACAGGAAGACAGAACACTATATACATAAATAAATAAATCTTAATAATAATGATGATAATAAGGAACTTACAAAGTAACAAAGATCATCAATAAATGTTTAAATTGCTGAACTACAATTAGCAAGGAAGGACAAACAGGAAAAGGAGGGTCAGCCAGCAAGGGCACCAGGCCACATCATCACTGGTCACAAGATCAGCAGGTTGTGCACTTGTGTGAGTAGGAAAATAGAAGAATGAGAATGATCAGGAATCTGTACTAACTAGAGACAATCACTGGCAGGAAAAGAACAGAAAGTGACCCTGGAGAGGTAGGGTGGGATAACTTTCAGAAAGCCTGGGTACAGGACAATAAGGGATTTTCTCTTCTGTGAAATAACACGGTTAGAATAGGAAAATTTACATCTAAAGAAACAATCCTCTCAGATACAGAGCTACTCCAGAGCAAGAGAACGACATAATGAACAAGCAAGAAGCAGACAACTTGAAAATAAAGAACAGACTGGCAGCCTGTGATACAAGAAGTCAATAGGCACAGGAGGCCAGTGGTCCTACTGAGGGCAGAACAGGGAGTTCCTACGTGGAAGACCATGAAGTCAGAATGCCAGCATAACACTAGTGCGGACATTTAGTACTTAAAAAGAAAATTCCAAGCAGGACAGTTGTGGCGCAGCCTTTAATCCCAGTACTTAGGAGGCAGAGGCAGGTGGATCTCTGAGTTTTAGGCCAGCCTGGTCTAGAGTAAGTAGCAGAGAGGATAGCCTGTCTCGACACACCAAACCAAACCAAACCAAACCAAAAAATGTTCATGTCTACTGTTTACTGATGCTAACCACCCTGACTGATGTAGAACTCCTCTGAAGTGTCACTATACCTTAACAATCAGTCTATCCAATCTCTTCATCTTTAATACCTACCATACTGTCATCAGTCCAGGCTGCATATTGGGTGGCCTGTCCTTGGGATGAATCACTTCCCTGTTCATCTGGGATGTTAGTATGACTTGAGGTGGCAGCCAAAGAAGGTTGGTCATTATCCTGGAGTGAGGAATGCTCTGAATCTGTAGATGAAGGTAAGTTAGGTGCTGGCATGTCATCTTCAAGAACCAAACATATCAAGTCCCCAGAAACAATCCCATATGAAGCCAAGGTCTCTTCATCTCCAGTGAGGGCATCCTTGTTGTTCAATGTAATTGCAAATCGGGTATCAGAACTGTCAAGAAAGATGGATGAGCACAGTAAGAGCTGCCTACAAATATCCCAAATAGTACACTTGGAACGCATTACAGTGCATGCTATGTACCCAAAAGACTATGTAATATTAAAAAACAAAGGAAAAAAAGGAGACAAAATTACTTGTTCTTCTCATCAAATGCCTGGGTCATAGATCTCTAACTAAAACTTCAATGGCCAGGGAGGTGTACTCATCATTAACCTACATTTTCATCAACTCTAAAGCATATACTTTTCAGTATTTCAACATCTCTGAACTTGAGGGGCTTCTAAACTTATCAGTTTAATCCATAGCTTTACTTCCAGCTTTCCACTGGTGCTGGGACTTCAAACTCCAGAGTCAGGTTTGAGCATCAAATGCTTTTGCCATCTCCCCAACCAGATTCATTTAAAGAGACATTACTGGAGTTAAAACTATTTCTACTCCTCAGAAATAAGCCCCTTGCAAAATGTTCTGATAAACAAGAAGCTGAAAATCTGCCAGCTGCCTATGAAAACTCCATGTCAACTTTGGCAGAAAAGGGGAAAACTCCCTAAGCAAACAATTCATTCTGTAGACAAGATAAGGAACGGTCTGTTTAACAGAAATGACAGTTTAACCTCCCACTTTTCTGAAATGTTTTCCAAAGTCCTATTTCTATAATTACGGGGTTTGGGGGATTTCACCAAAAGTAATGAAGCTTCAAACTTTAAAAAAAGAAAAGAAAAAAGAAAATCTATTTTACTCTTTAAGAATAACAAATGTGTCACATGAACACATTTTAAAGCTTCCCTTTTGTTCCCCAAATGAACAAAATTTCAGAGGAATGAGTTTACTTTCACAAGCTGAGGCTTAAATTCCATCCAACTAACCAACCTCAACTGTGAAAACAGCATGCAAGAGAAACTAACCAGAACTCTTGGGTTTCAAATCCTTTCAAAACTGCCCCGCTTAACTGAAAAGTAGTACAATTTGTAAATACCTTAAAAATTGAATTCTCAAAGTGTGAGAAATAACTGTTGTCAACATAGAAAACACTCAGGTTTACACCAGTAACACATGGGTAGGTCACCATTATATGTAAATATGGCAATACATTGTTTAATTCTTTTAATATGAAAAAAGGCTCTTTTTTAACGTTTTGGCTAACATTATTTTATTAGACAGGGTCTCACTATGTAACACTGGCTGGTCTGGAACTTGCTACATAGACCAGGTTGGTCTTGAACTCAAAGAGATACACCTGTCTCTTCCTCCTGAGCACTAGTATAAATGTGCAGCTCAGGCTCACTTAATCTTGGGGGGTTGGGGGGGTGATAGCCATCCAGGGTCTCACTTTGCTTAATTCCCTACAAATAAAGTGAAAAGGCTATTTAAAATTGCTAGCTCAGCACTTGAAGTGGGTCGTCCACATAGTTGTCTCTCTACGTCCTGAAAATATCTTCTGCAGAAACACAGAAGCTTCATCTACAATCCAATAAACCAGTACTAGAACCTAATCCTTTTTCAACTTGTCACGGAACTGCAAGCTCTTTGAAGTCATGCCTCTATTTTGGAGAAAAAGCAACATTCTCACCCAGAAAATGCCCACTGGCCCGAAGCATGTGTACTTCCTAAAACCTTGCAGTGAGAAAGTGAGAAAGTTACAGTTAGGTGCAGTCTGGCACTAGCGCGCTCAGCTTTTTTTAAAGCTACTGTAGCCTTAAACAGTGGCACAAATTACTACTACTACCTAGGGTGTCAAGAAGTTTACCACTTCAGGCACCAAGCTTTCCCCATTTAACCACTGAAATATCCCAACGCAGAGGTAAACTCGAGCTACGGTGGGTTTACACTGGGAGGTTTAACGCAAGCCAAGCTTCCCGAGGTTCCTTCCCGCCCTCCGCACGGTGACCGCAACCCCGGAAGTGACTACTCACCGGGGAAGACAGCGGCACCCGGGGGAGGCCGGGCCATGGTCTGCCACAGCCGGACCCCGGCGAGAACCTAGCTGCCGAGCGCCACAGTCACAGGCGTCCAGCGCAGCTACCCCACCCCCCAGGGGCCCGGGCCTCACGTGACCGCCCGACGCGCTCCATCCCCGAGCCCAGCGACCGCGACGCCGCTCACCTGAACCCCAACGTGGGCAGCAGGACCTGGCTGAGGTGCGCGCGCAGCTGCCCGAGCGTCGGCTCCGACTCCGGCACCTCGAGCGGCTGGGTCCGCTTCTGAAGCCGCACGCGCAGCTTCATGGCGAGAGGATCGCAAGCCTCGGTCGGCCGGAGGAGAAACCGAAAGCTAGTAGCTCTGGACCTGCGCGCCTGAGGAATCCCAGCGCTCGCCGCTCTCTCGACTACGCCCCCTAGAACCTTCCGCTCGAGCGGAGTGCCGAGCGCCTGCGCTTCCCTATCGGTGGCTCGGCGCGCGACAGCGCCACCTGGGGGCGAGGCGCGCACAGCGCAGGCGCCAAGTTTGCTTCGACGCACTGAGCTTCCACGCTTTACCCTGCGCGCTTCTGCTAGAGCGAGCAGAGAGTGCCTTCCTTCCACCCCAGCTTGCGAGATCTTTAGCTTTGGAAGGAGCGCTGCTGAAAGTATGGAGACGTGACAGACAGCCCTAACCAGATGGCACTGGTTTTGTCTGTCAGAGGATGAACTGCTCTATCCCTGTCATTAGAGTGCTCAGACCTGCCTGAGAAATAATTTACACAAGTCCTCCGTGAGGACTAAAGAAACTTAGTGTGGAGCCAGGGATCCCTTAAGGGCTGTTGAATGCCTGGGAGATACTAGAGGCCTGCAGGTGAGATAAGACTAGGATAATGCCTGTGAGGTATTAACAGCTGCCTTTGCTTCTTTAAAACTCACTATCACTATGGAAAAGAGACGAAAGGATCTTTTAATTACTATGTCTTTGTTTCAAGAGGTTGTTATGACCAACTTGGTATGCTTATGTTCTGCTTCCGTAATCCATGCCTATTTGCCTGCTAAATCCCCATCTGGAAACCCCCTACTCCTGAACTATAAAAAAAAAAATCTTACCTATGTTCAGTGCTTATCTCTTGAGCCCCACCTTTAGGAAGAGCCCATGTACACAAACCAAGAAAAGCTTACATTAATTTGGCCATGATGATTTAGGTTTGGTGGTCTTTCTCCTTGAATCTGTGGGGACTGACTTTTTTTCTGTGGGATTAACAACCCTGCTCCATTTCTTCCTTGGCACTGCTCTTAGAAACTCGAAGTTGAAGCCAACTCTTTTACCTCCTTCATGTTACGGCAAAATTTAAAGCAGCTTTTAGTTGTTGCACAGTGTATTATTAGTAATCTCTTGCTGCATATCCACTGTCCTCCAAAGCTTACTAGCCTACTTCAGTAAATATTTGTTGCCCCATAGATTCTGTAGATTTGGGTGTAGGGTTCTGTCTCAGGGTCTCCTGCCAAAGCTGCCTGAAGACTTGACTACACATATCATCAAACCATTGGCCACAGTTTTTCACAGATTGTTTTCCAGAGATCTGCTTGAATGTCCACATAACATGATAGTTGGGTTCCCTGAGAGTAAGAGACCCGAGCATAACCAAGACAGAAACTGGAAAGTCTTTTGCGACATAGCCTCAGAAGTTACATATTTACTTCTCTCATTCATTCTCTCTCTCTCTCTCTCTCTCTCTCTCTCTCTCTCTCTCTCTGGTACAAGCCAACATTTTAGTATAAGACTATCAAACCAAAAGCATGAATACTGGTAAATCACATCACTATTGGTTTGAGACTGGAATAGAGAACCAGTTTTATGAAAGAGGATATTCTTGAGCTGGGCAAAGAGTTTGAGACACATTCTAAAATACATGAGAAGCCATCGGAAATCGGAGTCTTTAGTTCTAAACAATGGAAATTGACTATGGGCAGCTACCCAAGAAGGGATGAATTAAAAGGGTACGATATGGCCCAGCAGACTCTAGGGAGGGTTGGAGAAAACTCATAACCACACTGAGGGCCTGTCCTGAGTAGGGATATATCAAAGTTGGGACTGGAGGAAATTGCTGTCACCACTGCTAGAGAAGACTGGAGAGTGGCTGACCCTGTCTCTGCTATCCTCAGATACCTAGTGGGTTTTGCTATGTCCTGCACCAACAAAATGACAAGCTTCCAAAAGATTCTGTTTTCTCACCCTGCTTCCCAATCAAGGGTTTATAGGGGTGCAATCTGACTAAGGAAGTTTGGGCCCCATACCTGAGTTCTGACTGCAAAAGAGACTGAAAATCAGAATCTGACTCCTTCTTTGGAAACTTATTAGAATTTCCCCAGAAGTGTAAGGAAGGCTGTTCAAATTTGGATAGGAAGCCATGAATTTGACAGATGTACACTACTAGGGCCATGCTCTAATCTGAAATGTAGGACTTGTCATAAAAAAGGGTGGCAGGGAACCCCTGTGGGCTGTAGAGATGTCTCGGGTCAAGAGGACTTGGTATTCTTCTGGCAGGCTTGGGTTTAATTCACCGCACCCACATTGCTGCTCAGCCATCTCTAACTCCAGTTCTAGAAGATCCAGTGCCCTCTTCTGGCTTCTGTGGACACCAGGCAGCCACGTGGTCCACAGACATGCAGGAAAAACACCTACAGACTTAAAAATTTATTAAACTTTAAAATAGGAACTATGTCCAACTCTTTGTAGGTGGCATATCTATATAGATTTTTGGGACTTAGGCTGAGAATCTAGTTCAATTGGTAAATATTAGTTCTGAAGAAAAACCCCAAGCATCCCAAAAGAGCAGGCCTACTAACTTGGTCCAAAATGACCATCTTGGCTCAGATCATGCTGGACTGTAATCATGCTGAATTCTTTCAGCATTCCTCAGAAATTTGTGAAATGGGTCTGCTAATAACAGTCATTTCCATTAACCTGCCCTTGACTCTGGCAAAAGGGACCAATAGCTCTCAATTGACATATACCCGTGTTTGCATATCAAAGCCCATGCTGGTCTTCTGGCCCATTCAGTCCCTATTCACACGTATAGTTATGTGTTTAAAAGCCCATACGAGCATCCTGGCCCCTTTCACCACCTCTCAGTACCCTAAATCATAGGCTGTTCATAGGTTCCCCTCCCCCAAGGTAGTCATCCTCCTTAGAACTAGCATGCTCCGATACCCGAGCCCTCTATCCTAGCCCTGGCCGTGTCCCCTCTGCTTTTTTCTCTCTTGCTTCAGACTCTTGCAAACGCCTGTGGATCTCCTTTCTCTCTTACAACAAAAAGCCTTCCTCCTAATAATGGAGCAGACATTTGCATGATTTCTTTACTGGGCCTCTGATTACAGTAAAGTGCTTGCCACACATCCACAAAGCCCCGTGATTGATCAGCAACACTGCACAAGCTAAGTATAATGGTGCATGCCTTAGTCCCAGCACTTGGGAGAGGTGGGAGAATCAGGAGTTCAAGGTCATTCCTGGCTACTTAACAAGCCCAGACCAATCTGGGTTACGTAAGTCCTGACATAAATAATAGCAAGGCATAGAGGTGCATGCCTTTAACTGCAGCACTCAGCAAGAAGAGGCTGGGCCATCTCTGTGACTTCAAGGCCAGCCTGATCTACATTCCAGGCCAGCCAAGAGTATATATTGAGAACTCCTGTCTCATAAATAAATAAATAAATAAATAAATAAATAAATAAATAAACTCTAAACCCTGGGACAAATAGCTGAGGTGCCTATTTAACATATCAAAGCAGACACTGGCCACCAGGTTCTCCCAGCATCCCTCAGCCCCTACCTGTCACAGGGTCCTCCTAGTTAGCATACCCCACCCCCTACCATGAACTTCCAGCCCAGAGGGCTGGCCTGCTCTTCCATTTATAACCCAACCATTTTTGTTACCCACCCTCTTTTGTACCTTTGGACCTCCTGGCTGCTGCTTCTGGTTCCCCTGTGTCCCCTCCCCCCTCCACATGGCACAGGTCAGTCTGGTCACTATCCACTCTGGCCTCTCCTAGATGTCCTTGCCTCTGGCTATGCTCTCCCATATATCTGCAGTACACCTCCTCTACCATACTGAAAAGCAGTTATGTCTCCTTTTCCTTTATTTTTTCTTTAATTCAATAAATAAATTTGTTCTGACTTGTTCTGCATAGCGTATTTGTCTAGTTCTACATTCAATCATTTATATTAGCATGAACTTGTAAATACTTACTTCACAGTTTGCATCATAGTCTAATACTAATTCTTCATTACTGCTGCTGCTGCTGCCCAGCTTTACCCACCAGAAGATTCTTCCATTGGCTCTTGTATCCATTTTCCATCTCTGTATTTTTTTTTTCACTTGTTTTATTCTATTCCATTTTTTGAGCATTTTCTTACTTTCTACAACCATGAGGTGTTATGGATTAATTTTGTATGTTTTCTGCCCCAGCACCAAAACCAGCAATTTATTTTTCCAAGAATCCTTACCTACATCCTTGTTTTGGATATTGGTATTTGAAACCAAGACCTGGGTGCTGATCATATTTATTGTTACTGAAGTGTCTTTGTTTCTAAGCCGTCCTAACTAACTGATCAAGGTATATCATACTTCCATAATAGAATATGTACTTCTATGCATAGCCAGGCATATCATTTTGATGGACTCAACTCTGACCCATTCACATATGAATCACACCCTCCTCCTGCCTCAGCCAGTACAGCACAAGCTAAAACTTGGGAGTTCTTGGAAGAGGAGAACAGTGATTCGTGTAGAGAGACACACAGAGTCTCTTGGTTTCCTTTACTTGACAAAGAACTGCCTTATTTTACAAGTTGGTGTATTTAAAGGGAAAAGCTGGGTTACTGGATTACTGAGTGTATTAGGTAGAGCTCTAGGTTATAAGGATCAGAACTATCTGAGGCACTTTCCTTCTGGCTATCAGATTGCTGTGCAGTTTTCCACATAGATGAAAGAACACCAAGACGAGAGTTCAAGTCCCAAGTTACCCTTGAATTTGGTTTTGTCCCTGAGGCTATACCAGCCTTCTGTATAGCAACATCCTCCCTCGCTTACCTCCAACTTGCCAGTCCAACTGTGAGACACCTGGCTACAATGATCCACCACCTATTTACTTCACTGCTGAGTTATTTTGCTGTACATACTGCCTTCAGAATTATTAACTAGCCTTCCCAGTTGGTCTGAAGTTCTCATTGCCTTTAGACGTACAGACTCCATTCCTCCCCACAGTTAAAGTCTGGACCTTTTCCGCCAAAACTCTTCAGCTATGCTATTTCAAACACTTGTGACCTACAAAACAAAGCATGGAAGAGAGATGGAGATGATGTCAACTGGCAAGGTCATTCTACCAGACTATACAGTCACTTATCTCTCTTAAGAGCAAAACAAATTCCAGGCAGCTTCCTCTGGTAGTAATTTAAAACACAAATCTGTATTGCTCACACAAATTCAATTAGCTAGTGAGGAAACCAAATGGGTTACCAAGGAACAGCATTCTCCTCTCTACCTGGCCTTCCACATACCCTGAACTGTGGGTCGCCCTTCAGCGACCTTCCAAAAGCAATAGCATAAGAGAGACCTAGACACATAGCACCCACATCCTGAATGTCAGCACTGAGGCCAAGCTTCACCTCAGCCCTCGGCCTCAATGTCTTCATCTGTAGCATGGAGATAGTATTTGTTCCTTGCATGGTCTTGGCAGGGGTTGAGTGAATTCCTATATGAAAAGTACCCAAATCATAACAAATACATGAGAACTACTAGGTCTCATTTCATATACCCCTTATGTCTCCTTTTGGGGTTTCTTTTTAATCAGACTTCATTAGCACAAATGCTGGGGAGACAAGGAGCAAAGCTGGAAATTCGCCTGTTGCCTCCAAACTGTCCCTTCTGGCTCTCCCTTACCCCATACACATACAGCGTTGTACCTTCCATAAAGACAGTATAATTTATCTTTGAATTTAAAAAATCCTAACTTACAGTGTTTCCTTCTACATGGAAATAGAATTCCTTCCTTGGGGAGACACAAACCATGTTCACTGATCCTCGGACAGTCTCAAGGAGAAACCAAAGCTTGCCTTGGGAACACAATGAGTTTACGAGGCTTCCTTACAGAGCAAGGATGAGGAGTTACTGGCAGGAACATGGGAGACCTTAAAGCAACCAACTTGAAAGCCAGCATGGATTATGGCTTCCCAGAGCTGCATAATGGAGTTCCCTCAATTAATCTTCCCCAGCCTATATATTCCACACCTCCTGAGAACTACAGCCACAGGCAAGCAGAAAGAGCTGCATATAAATGACCCGGATGAACAGCTGGACTCTCAACGGAAGGTCTTCCTCTCCAACTCTCTCCTCTGAGGGAATAGTCAACAGATTCCCTCTGTAAGTATGCACAGCTGATCTGATAAAAATGGTAGCTGCTTTGCTCAGAGCACCAACTTCTACATGTTACACATTCTAGAAACCAGCAACTGGGGATGCTATATTCCTTTCAGCTGGGTCTTGGCATCTTTCTTTAGTGAATAATTATTCTGCCTAGTTAATTATTATTTTTTGTCTGGAGCTTTAATTAAAAAGTATCCCTTGATCTGAAAAGACCAAGTCCCTGTCAGCTATTAATAAATGAGATAAGTAATCTTGTGTTTTAGATTACAATCATGAGTAGTCTGAATAAGCAGGAATTACCAGCAGATTTTTTTCCCCAGTTAAATGTGGAAAACCAAGAAACAAAGAAATTGGATGGGGCACTGTTGGCTTTTGTTGTTTTCTTGGTAAACTTGGAAACTTTGCCTTAAAATGGTCCCTTGAACAGAGTAGAAAACCAGCCTATCCAATTTCAAATGTCCTTTCCAAAAGCAGTAAAACAAATTTCTCCTTTCCTTAGACCATTTTAAACTTGTTACTTATTATGATCCCAGCCCTTGGGAGGCAGAGGCTGGTGGGTCACTGAGTTCGAGGCCAATCTGGTCTACAGAGTGAATTCCAGGGCAGATAGAGAGACACAGATTTGGGACCCTGCAGAGGATTTGGAGCTAATAGCCTGTAGTCATGGAGGGGTAAATGTAATCATAAACACTAAATTAGCAGAGTTTTCAAGGGGGAGAGTTGGAACAAGAAAGAAATTATTAGTGCCATCCCAGGAAGATGCTGAAGAAAGCATAAATGTTTAGAGCTATTTTATGAAATTTTTTACATCATTCATCTTCCAGCTTCTGCATTTTTTCTAATTCACCAAAAAGAGCCACAGTACAATTTAATGTGCTTCTCTGTGTGGCACCTGGCATTATCTCCCAGCATGAATGCCAGAACCCGATGCCCAGATGATGTCTTTCACTTCTGGTAAGGACTCAAAAATCCATGATTCCAGAGACCTTTTCCCTGAACTCAAGCTATACACACACACACACACACACACACCCCTCATCATCATGACAACGCCTATCACTGTATCCATCCTCACACCATTCCACTGGCTCATGTTTATCCGTCCCTCTCCCCTGTTTCCCTTCAGTGGCTTCTAATAGCCAGAGCTCACTCCACACATTACCTCCTCAGGGAGGCCAACCTGGACCATCCTGACAAAGTGAGCTGGCTTCCTGAAGCTACATCACCCTACCAATTATAAGGTTACCTCACCAGCTACATTCCCTTATTTCCTTCATATAGTATATACTAGTCAGCTTTCCATCACTATAAGAAATTACCTGAGACAATTAAGTTATAAATAATAGAGGTTTGTTTGACTCACAGTCTTAAAGGTTTCAGTCTATGACAGTTTGGTACCGTTAACTTGAGCCTGTGACAAGGCAGGAGTTTGTGGAAGAAGAAAATTGCTTGCCTGGGGTCAAGAGAAGAAGAGAGCATAAAAGAGGGAGTTTAAGGTCCCATGGTCCCCTCTAACAGCTTACCTCCAACAACCTAAGAATCTCCGATGAGATCCCACACTCAGAGAATCCACTATTTCTCATAATGCCACATTGACAACTCAGCTTTTAATGCCAGGCCCTGGAGGGGACATTCAGCATCCAAACCATAGAATAGTACATGTTCCAGTCTGAGCAATTTTGCTCTGTTTGTCACATGCTAACTTTGTTTCTGTCTTCTAGAAGATGTGCTGCGTGGTGGCCAGCACACCTCTTGTTTTTCTGTGAAAGAGAACTTCACCCACAGTAACCCCTTGATAAATGTTTCTTGACTGAATAATTAGATTTATCGATGATGACTGTCTCCAGGCCCATGTTGCCATTGACAATGCCACTAAAATTGTACAGCTTTAACAGCATCTTCTCGTGTTATCAGTGTTTCCTGTTGATGTACAGAGCCTGTTCATGTAGAACCTCATTTTGTTCAGGATTTTAAAAATCAAGGAAATAACTAGAACTCAAGGTTTATTATTATTATTATTATTATTATTATTATTATCTCATTATTACATCCTGTCTGCAGTTTCTCCTCCTTTCTCTCCTCCCAGTCCCTACCCCCAAACTTCCCTCTCCCCCAGATCCACTCAAGGTATTTTTTATGACAAAATTGAAACCCCATCAGTAGTAGGGATATGCAAAGTGAATGTGTCTGCTGCCCTCACTAGAGAAAATAAATATCCTAATTTGGCCCAAACTGTCCTTGCTTTACTATTGAAAAATCACACAGCCTGGAAAAACTGAGACAGTAATTCTATCTTACCCAAGACAACTTTTAATGTAGACAAAATATGACATATCATGCAATCCAATCGCTGGTCATTCAAAATGCACTAACTAGCTAAGTGTGGTGGTACGCACCTGTAGTCCTCACACTTGGGAAAAGACTGAATTTGAGACCAACCTAAGCTACACAGAGAGACCTGTTGCTAGAAAGAAAATAAGCAAACACATTGGCTAAATCATGTAAACCATGGAGATAGAAGAACTGATAAACACATACGACTTGTGTCAACGAAATGCTGAGACAAGAAGTCATAGCATTCTGAAGAGGAGCATCTGTGGTCCTGCCTTGAATGACAAAGATATTAATGACATACGCCAGCCTGGTTATCAAGCCGCATGCTTTTACACTGAATCTCTTGATCCACCTCAAGTCCAAAAAATATCCTATGCAGTGGTGGAGCCATCCACTGCAGGCACCCTGGTGGGGCTTATTGTCCCAGAGCTGCTGCTGCTGCTGCTCCTCATCTTCTTCCTCCTCTTCCTTTCCCTCCTTTTCCTCCTCTTCCTCTTCCTTCTCCTCCTCCTCATCTTTCAACTCAGTATTTCCATTTTCCCATGGTTCTGGGGATGGATCTAGGGCCTTAGTTAGACATGCTAGGAATCACTCTATTACTTAGCTGCATCCTGAGTCAGTTCAATAAGACCTTTGGTGCCTGGAAAGGTGGCTCGGTGGTTAAGAACGCTGGCTGCTCTTCCAGAGGATGCAGGTTTCAATTCCCAGCACCTACATAGCAGCTCACACCTGTCTGTAGCTCCCATTCCAAGGGATCTGACACCTCATACAGATATACATTCAGGCAAAACATCAATGTATATAAAAATAAAAATAAACTAATTTTAAAAGGGAATTATCACCTTTTGAAAAAGCAGATCACGCCAAGCATTGGTATACAACTTTAGTCCCAGCACTTGAGAGGCAGAGGCAGGCAGATCTCTGTGAGTTTGAGGCCAGCCTGGTCTACAGAGCTAGTTCCAGGACACCCAGAGCTAAAACAGAGAAATCCTGTCTTGAAAAAAAAAAAAAAGATAAATCTGAAGTCTTTTCTTAGTCACTTTGATAAAATAGCCAAATACTTTCATAAGTATGCTGTGTGCGTATTTGGCATGTTAACACACATATGTTAT
>JADRCH010000033.1:466283-504952 GCA_019843965.1 Rhynchomys soricoides
ATAAGTATGCTGTGTGCGTATTTGGCATGTTAACACACATATGTTATAAGTATGCTGTGTGTGTATTTGGCATGTTAACACACATATGTTATAAGTATGCTGTGTGCGTATTTGGCATGTTAACACACATATGCTATAAGAAGGTAATGATTGAATAGGTGGCCTTGCCTGTTCCTCTCAGGAGAGACTGTAGCATTCATTCATGCCATTGGGTAATTGCAGTGAGGCAATTATGTATCACATTTTGAAAGAGTCATCTGAAAAAAAAATGTTCATGGCTGAGATGACTCAGACTTAATTATCTTGATGTTTCGGCTTCTGCGTTTAAGGCACACAGTAGAGTACACTCCTGCTTCAGAGGTGAAGGGAATTGCAGGTACTCCCCAGCTTTGGACTCATCCTGAGCTTGAGGTAAGAATCCCAAACAACTTCAGGTCTCTACTGGCCCAGGACCTTGGGATGGGGACCTTTGATGCAGACATCCCAGATTTGACACTCAGTAGTCAACTGTCATGCATTCTGAATTCTTACTGCCCAGGGGATTTTTGTGCTGTGTTCATTTGTCATCCGGGTTCACCTGGAACCTTCCTAACAAAGAGGTCTAGTGAAAACTGGAGGGCCAGAAGAAGAGGGAAGTCAGTCTGGACTATACATCCACCTTAAGTTGGCTCATAGGGACATGGAGTTTGGGCTTTTGATTGCTTGTTTGAGCCTCCATTTGAGAGAGGAATCTAGCAAGTGGCAGAAAATTCTCTTGTCCCTCAGTCATTGTGGTCAGGACTAAGGAGCCATTGTGAGCTCTGTGCTTTGGAGCTGTGTCTCAAGATCCTGTCACCACAAAACTGCCTTCCCACCTGTCTGAACAGTAGAACTTGTCAGTGCTAAGCTCCATGTTTGAAAAGGAACCAGTTTGTAAGAAACTTCAGGGCCCTCTGGCCTTGGAAATCTTGCTACACCACAAATGTAAGGATTGAATCCCTTGAAAGATTTCCCAATTCTGCCCATATTTCCTTTACTCTTTTACATATTGTTTGTTTTTTATTCTTAACCAATATATTGGAATACCCTAGTGGAGACATCTTTAAACCCGTTGAACTCAAGTTTTCAATGGGTGCCTCTGTTTAGAATGTTGTGTTTGGCTCACTCCATGCTCCCTTAATCCGGGTTTCCAGAGCCATCTTGTCATTAATAGCTGAGCTGTGAGTCCCCAGAATGTTTTAAACAGTACTGGTGTTTTAGTATTCCTGGTGTTTGGGACAGCCAGACCATTTAATCTAGGGGTGTTTTTCTTTCTGTGCGTTGGCAAGGAAATATTGCTGTGGAGGCTTTGAGTCTTAGAAAGAAACAGTTCCTGAGAGGCAACAAAATAGGTAACTGGCTGGGAGGGCTTGTGAGTCGCCTTGGATCCTTTCCTTGAGCAGGCAGCTCACCCTGCCCTTACTTGTCAGACAAATTACTTAACCTTTCCCTAGTCATCGGCTTGCCTGACAGGGTTGCTATCCTTGTCTGCCCAGAAATTATCATCCTAGGCAAACAATTCAACTGAAAGTTATGGACAATCCAGCCCTTTCTACTTCAGTAATTTCATTCTCTCATAAGACGTCTGCAGGGAAAATATGTTTTTCTACACACGATTTGAGTTTCTGGATCACCATCAAAGTACACTGATTCAGACACTTCCCTTAGCCAAGGAGAGAAAACTTTTTTTTTTTTTTTTAACCTCTGGAGGGGAACTTTGAACTCCATTTGTGCCCAAGAAAATATAAAAGAGGGGTGCTCAGAAATGCTTGACAACTTCCTGGTGCTGGTTGGATTTCTTCACATTGAAGATGCCCCCCAGGAGTTCTTACCTAAAAACAAATCTCTAGATGAAAATGAAAACCTAGCATTTACCAACTCATTTGATGGGGGAAAAAAATCAATAACGCTAGAATTAGGAACCAGAAGATGAAGACTTGATTAGGGTGCCTGTGGAACTGAATGAGTCAGTAAGATTTTTATAAGTCTCCATTTCCATGTGCCTAAACTGGGGTGAAACAATAATATCCACCTTGTGAATTGTGCGATTGGCTTAAGAAAACACACACACACACACACACACACACACACACACGTCACTATTAGACATTGAAACATCTTAATGCTTTACACAGATGTGACCCTGTGAGATTTATTGTACTTTTCCACTGCAGACATGGGAATATCTATATATGTGCACATACATGTCTGTGTGTATGTCTGTGTGTATGTCTGTGTGTATGTCTGTGTAAATAGTTTAGTTATCCTTTTGTCTCAGCCTTTTCTAGAACCTCTCTTATGTAATTAGAATCTTAAGGTCCTGTTCCCTCAGTTTCAAACAGTCAAGTTGGTTCAGGCTTTTCTCATTGCTTCTCGCTGCTATGAAAAATAATTTGCTTGTTGACAAAAAGTCCCTCTGGTGCCCATTTCAGACTGACATTTCCACTTCCAGTCTTTGCCTCCAGTGGTACTAATGTGGTCACCAGCAGAATGGCTTCTCCATTTGGTAAAATGTGGAAATATTCTGTACAAATTGGTAAATAGCCACTAATCTGAGGGCCTGGGGTGTTCTCATTCCCACTAGCCCATCCCTCTGGGCCAGGATCCCTCATGTGCCCGTGTGTGTGTGTGTGTGTGTGTGTGTGTGTGTGTGTGTGTGTGTGTATGTGTGTGTGTATGTGTGTGTGTGTGTGTGTGTTTTACCATGTGCATATGTGTAGTGTGTTTTCACCTTTGTGTGTATACCCTGTAGAGGCAACAGATTGGGTATTTCCTATCTCTCTTCGACTAACTTTTTGGATAGAATCTCTCACTGATCTGCAGCTCACATCTCAGCCAGACCTGGGTCCTGTCTACTACATGCCCAATGTCTATCTCCTCCTAAGCACTGGGGTTACAAACATACACAGCCATATTTGGCTTTTATGTGGGTACTGAGGATCCAAGCTCAGGTCCGCTTGTTTGCACAGCACTTTACACAATAATCCATTTTTCCAGCTCTCCAGGATCTCTTGACTGCCCTGCCCCCAGTACAATTACAGGATCAGAAAGGCTTAGAATATCAGGAAGCCACAGGACCTGCCTCCATCCTGAGTCCAGGATACTCTTATAACATACCCTGTACTCTGCTTCCCAAGATATGAAACCTTCACACCTGTTTATCCTTCCTTGCATTTCCTCCAACCATCTGATAACTCCTTGCTTGGCCAAAAACCTGCCTCTCCTACTGAGTGTCTCTCCATCAGCTAGATCTCCCTTTCATCCCTCATGGCATCTCTTCCCTTGCTCAGCTCTGCTTCACAGGCTCTTCCTGGAGATTGCTCTGCAGAATCAAAACCAGCCGTGCAGAGCTAACACATCACACTAGATTCACAAGGCCATACCAGTGTAAAATACCGAAATGCCTGCGTCTACTCGTAAAGAGCCACTACTCTGTGTTCCAACGGCATCCTCAACTGCCTTGACCAGTTCACCAAAATGCCCTATCCTCTCCATGACCTGAACCCAACCTCCTGGGCTCTGCTGCAAGCCTGTACCAACATCTGACGGGTGTCTGTACTCTACTAGTTTATAATGCTATGTCAGTCATTCCTGCCATGGACTGTAGCACAATCCAGAGTAAGATAAGAGCTATTGCTTCCTTCATTCACTCATAAATTCATTCCACCACACTGGTCAATCACCCACTGTGCCCCAGATCTAAAGCCTCCAAATGACATGCTTGCATTCTGTAGAAGAAGCTGACAATTTTCAAGAAAATAAACATAAACATACACATAAATAGACTTTCTCATCTATAGGTCAGAAAGAATGAGGTGAGCTCAAGGAAGTCAGAAAGGCCTTCAGAAAGAGTGCTTAACACATACCTTCAGGGGCTGTGAAGATGGTTCCAGTGGATAAAGCCCTGCAAGGATGAGGACCAGAGTTCAGATCCCCAGAAGCTATGGGAAGACTGGGGAGGAGCTGGTAAGATGGCTCAGTGGATAAAGGCACTTGCCACCAAACCTAAGGACTTGAGTTCAATCCCCAGAATGTATATGGTGGAAGGAGAACCAACTCCAATAATTTGTTCTCTGACCTACACACACACACACACACACACTTTGTTTTGTTTTGTTTTTTTTAAATTGGGTGGGCACAGTGGTCACCTATAATCCCAGCACTTGAAAGACAGGATTCTTTGTCCAGATGCTGAACATAAAAAAATAGAATAAAATGTCGAGCAATTGAAGAATACATCTGGTATCAACTTCAGCCCTAGGCATTCAAGTGCACACACACACACACACATGCACAAGTGTAACATTGCATACTCACATTCATCAACACCACATACACATATCCAAACAAATAAAAATAATAAACTGGACCTCCAGGAGGCATAAGGTTCCTGCAGCCTAGTTAAAGAAAAACATGAGCAGTGAATTTTAATTTTGTTTAATTTTGTTTTAATTTTTGTTTTATTCTGTTTGTCTGTTTGTTTGCTTTTGGGACAGGGTTTCTCTGTATAGCTCAGGCTGTCCTGGAACTTACTCTGTAGATCAGGCTGGCTTCTAACTCAAAAATTTGCCTGTCCCTGTCTCCCAAGTGCTGGGATTAAAGGCGTGCACCACCACTGCCCATCTATGAACAGTGTTATTATCTGGGCATTATTCACTTATTTAGGGGCTTGAGGGTTCACTTTGGTTGGATATTACATACTTAGGGGGGCTCCTGAGAGGCCAGGTGAGCGATGCAAGCAGATCTGGGTAGGCTTACACTTAAATATAGTCTAAACATAAAGATAGACTCTCACAGGCGAATCAAGTCACTTTCTAATGCTCATGGCCCTCCAGTAAAATACTAATCTGAGCACAGGCCCACTGTGCGAGTTTGGTGGTCTATGCACTAGAGAAAACCAGTAGTTCAAAGGATATGTGATGTAGCTTTCATTCCCCTCAAGCTCACAAATCAGTGTGCTGTTTGCTAACATGCTCTCTCCACTGGCACCAGTTTGCTCCAATAAGGGGGCATCTTTTCCCATTTCATGCAAAGGTCCAAGAAAGAGGAGCAACAGCCTTGCTTGCCCCTCCTGCTCTATGCACACTGTTCTGTTCATTAAAGGCGCTCCCTAGACAATCCACTTACCTGCATCCTTGTCTCCACGGTCTCACCTCCACAACTACAATCTCTACGGATCCAACTTCTCAGCTGCACTGACCAAGTCCACCCTGCCTCCTTACAATGACCTGTTTCTCTTCACCAGGGACGCTCCCCAGGTCTAAGCCTCCTCTGGTGCTCATCTGGCCGCGCTCCTCCTCCTGTCCAAGCACAGAACTCTCAGAAATGTCTCTGTCTTGACCACCTTTCTTGACTTGTTTTAAATTCATGTGACTTTACCTTTGTGACTTCAGCAGTGACAGCTCATCCAAACTGTAAAGACCCCAAACAAGAAGTAAGGCTTGTGCGGGTATTAATCATTTGGCTGCTATTAAAATAAGTCTACTCCACTATTGCTATTGGCATCTGTCATTTAGCCAACAAGAAAAATAGGTTGGCATTAAGCCATGGGGTGGCATTAATTGAACAAGCAAACAATTGCTTACTTATACATTCAAAACATGCGTGACATAGCACTGAATACAATGTGTTTCTTTTCCTCAGAGAGTATGTTTGTCTTATCAAAATACTTCTGCATGACTACTCTGAGCCAGGCATTGTACTGGACTCTGGAGGTACAGAAATAAAACATTCCCTTAGTGAAGAGATAGAGAAGTAAAGAGGCAATCACAATTCAGAGCCTTGAGCACCTCATACTAAAGTCTCAGGACTGCCAGGAGCTAAGTAGAAACCTGTAAGGCACATATGGTTCAATTCACAGCCTCAAGGAGACAATGATTCATTTGTCCAATCCATCATTCAATGTTTGTCCATTGTCTACTGTGTGCCAATTGCTGTCCAAAGTGCTGACACAATGAAGTCATTCCTTGTGGCACTAAAAAATGTCCAGTAAGGGGGAAAACCCAATAATCAGTATTTAAATGATTAGGTTATTACTTCTTAGTCTAAGAATCACAGCTCTATATGAAGTCTCATAACTGATGGAACTAGACAAAAAAAATATAACAGGAAAAGGTATCTAAACACACAATCACCAAAAATTAATTCAAAAACTCATGATGAACCTAAAGTATTTCTGGGGAAGTACACCAGTGTTCCACTGTATGATGTCACTACAGCCATTTCTCTGAACAGATGATGTGTTCACTGCACAGGGTGTCACACCATAAGGCACCAACATTTGCTGCTGAAATATCTCAACTCACACTGAAGACTATCATGCAGTATGAACTGCAGAGTTCTTACTGTGCACACAAAGTCTCATCCTTTCATAGAAACACAATGGTGTATTTACAGAAAACAAAAAGACTTTTTATTGCATGTGTGTGTGTGTGTGTATGTGTGTGTGTGTGTGTGTGTTGGAACGGGGGAGCACACAAGCGACATCACATGTGTGGAAGTCAGAAGACAACTTGTAGAGGTTAATTCAATCCTTCAACCATATGGATCCCAGAGATAAAACTCAGGTTATCAGACTAGGCAGCAAGTTCCTTTACCTGCTGAACCATTTGGTAGGCCATTAAAAATAAACTTCTATTATTTTTCTAGAATCATTACTCAGCATGTTAAGTATCAAATTAATATATCCTTGGATTTTGTTGCATCAGAATTTTTGGTTTTACATTACTATTATTTCTATTTTAGAATGTTTGATTTTTGAAACTGTTATTTTTGTTGCCAATTTGAGACTCACAAAAAACATTAAATGAATTTTGGATTGCACATATTTCTAACAATTCTGTAATGTCCCTAAATATATTTTTCACATTGTACTTATGAAAAGTAACAGTCTCTGTCATGATGGTTTTTAAATCAAAATATTGATTTACTCTGAAAAAAATTATTGAAGATGTTCAATGTCCAACAGAATCAGATATACAATAATTCAATTCTTTATATAAAAATAAATAAGCACATCCCTCTCAATGGTATGCAAATTTCCTTTTGTCCTTAACAAACAGTAAAATTATATATATATTAAAGGCTGTTTTGTGTTCCTAGGGATTGATCCCAAGGCAAAAACTCAACCTTTTACCTCTAACCTCACCATCCCTTTGTTATTTTAAAATAAATTTCTTTTTAATTTATTATCAGTAAACATTGGCTTTGTATAGGTATTTTATAAGCCCATATAGCTAGAATAGAATAAAAAATTGTTGGGTAAAAAGGATTCTAGGTAGAATTTTTTTCAGGAAGAAGTGTGGTAGATAATACATGCTTTGAAAAAATAATTCCGAGAAAGAGCACAGGAATTATCAGAGTCATGATGGAGGGTCTTGCTTTGCATAGGGTAGATAGGAAAGGCTCTCTGAGGTGGTGCTGGACATCCTAGAGAAAGCCCTGGGCATGAGTTCATCAAAGGAAGTCTGTGTGAGGCAGAGGAAACAAGTGTAGAGTAGAGACAGGCTGTTCAGGGTGTTCAAGAAAGACCTAATGAACTAGACTGGCCGGTATTTCCCGGAGTGCATCAGGAAGCGGTCAGTGAAGAAGCAGAGGCTGAGGAAGCATTGATTCTAGTGAAATTTACACTGAGTGAGATGGGGAAGTGCTAGAAGGCTGTAACACAGCCAGCCAGAGGGCTGATGTGATCCTACCTTCATTTCAAAGGTCCCCACAGACTACGAAGCAAGGGGCAAATACTGAAGCAGGGTGACTAGAACGGAGGTTATCAAAGACTTACATGTGACATGACATTGGCTTGAACCAGAGACTAGCAAGAGGTCTAGCTGCTTTCTAGAAGATAGCAGCATGTGTCAAATGCCCCAACTCACATAATGCTATGCTGCTTCATTGAGGATTTTTTGTTTTGTTTTGTTGCTGTTGTTTTGTCATCTTGACACTATCTGGAGTCATCTGAAAAGAAAGGAACCTAATTGAGAAAATGTCCCCAACCAATTGGCCTGTAGGCAAACCTGTAAGGCAGTTTCTTGCTTAATGATTGATATAGAAGAGCCCAGGCCACTGTGGGTGATGTCACTGCTAGGCAGATGGTCCTGGGGGAGTATAGGGAAGCAAACTGAGCAATCCAGGAAGAGCAAATCAGTAGTAGCTCTCCTCTGTGGTCTCTGAATCAGCTCCTGCCTCCGTGTTCCTGTCCTGCTTGAGTTCCTAACTTCCTTCAGTGGTGGGCTGTGCCATAGAATTAAAGGCTAAAATAAACCCTTTCCTTCCTGAGTTGCTTTTGATCATGGCGTTTGTTTGTTTGTGTTCTTTCAGGTAGGCAACTGTCCCTTAAAAACAAGGTAGAAGACATTTTTCTGTTTTAATATCAGTTTAAATTTCAAATTCAATATGAAAAAAAGGGAGAAAGACAGAGAGACCATAATGTTCTATTCCCAAATCTTGTTTTCATGAGACATCAACATGTACATTTCATTATGCATATGAAAAATAGTTGAAAAAAAATATACCTTACAAATTTTAAGGACTTGCATACTTCCTATGAATTATGTTATTTTTATGTTATTTTTATGTTCCAGTGTATTTAGGGGGCACAGTGGAGATCCTTTTTGGTGAAATGTAATTTGTTTGTTTGTTTTTATTGAAAATAAACTCTTCTCTCATCAGTACATCCCCACCACAATTGCTTCTCCCTCCACTCCTCCCAGCTTCCCACACCTCCCTCTCTCCCAGATCCACTCTCCCTGTTTCCTCCTCAGAAAAGAGCAGGCCTCCAAGAGACAACAACCAAACACAATAAAACAAGATACAATAAGACAAGGCCTCATATTGAGGCTGGACAAGGCAGCCCAATAGGAGAAAAAGAGTCCCAAGAGAAGACAAAAGAGTCAGAGAAACACCAGCTCCTATTGTTAGGAGTCCCACGAAAACATCCACAACATATATACAGAGGACCTGGTGCATACCCATGCCACTTGAGTCTCTGTGAGCCTGTATGAGCCCTGTTTAGTTGATTCCACGGGCCATGTTCTCCTGGCGTCCTCCATCTCCTCTGACTCCTACAATCTGTTCTCTTCCTCTTCCATGGACTTCACTGAGCTCTGAGGAGAGGGCCAGATGGAGACCTCCAGTTTAGACTTTTCTGTCTGCATAAAACCTGCTATAGGTCTCTGCACCTGCTCCCATCTTGCCACAGGAGGATGCCTCTCTGATGACAACTTCACAAGGCACCAATCTATGAGTATAGCAGAATATCATTAAGAAATCATTTCATTGTTCTTGTTTGGTTTTGGTTTGGCCAATTGTGTTTGGTTCTACCCTATGTTTCTTGGCTATCCAAGCTCTCTTGGTTATCCCAGCATTGTCAGTCATGGGCTCTCTTTCATGGTGTGGGCCTCAAATTAAATTAGATGTTAGTTGGCCAGATCGGCAAATTCTGCATCACCACTGCCCAAGCACATCTTGCAGGCAGGACAGATTGTAGGTTGAAGGTTTTGTGACTGGTCTGGCACCTGCAGAGTACCTTCCCGCACTGTGTTCAATGAGCTGTCTGAAGGCTGTTCTGCAATGTGACCCTGCTGTCAGTTTCAGAGAGTGACCCACTGTCTTAACATCAGCCTGGGCTATTTGGGGATCTCCACAGGACCCACTCAGTCAACAACTCAACCAAATGCAAGCCAGCCCCACCGCTGGAAGCTTTGCCTGGCTACAAAAGGTGGCCAGTTCAGACCCGGATCCTCCGTGACTAGGAGTCCTCATGAAAATGACCTTCATGGAGAGTCCAGGAAGTTTCCACTGCACTTGCTTTTCACACCACTCCCCAAATGTCCCCCAATTCCAGTCTTCTCTCCTCATACTTTCTCCCTCCATCTCTTCCCCTGACCTGATCTTTCCTGCTCCCATCCACACATAAAATCTACTCTCTTTCCCTTTCCTGGGGATACCCATGCTTCCCCCTCGAGAGCCCTCCTCTTACCTAACCTCTCTGAGTCCGTGGATTGTAGTTTGCTTATCATTTACCTAATAGCTGATATCCACTGATAAGTGAATATGTGCCACATTTGCTTTCTGGGTCTGGGTTACCTCACTCAAGATGAATTGTTTCTAGTTCCCCCCATCCCTTTGCAAGCAAATTTCATGATGTCATTTTTTAAAAGCTGAGTAATAAACACTCCATTGTGTGAATATACCACCTTTTTTTAAGCCATTCTTCCGTTGAGGAATATCTAGGTTGTTTCCAGTTTCTGGCAATTATGAATAAAGCTGCTATGAACATATTTGAGCAAGTGTCCCTGTAGTACAGTTGGACATCTTTGGGGTATATGCTCAGGAGTGGTAAAGAATGGGCCTTGAGGTGAAGCAATTCCAAACTTTCTGAGAAGCCATCATATTGATTTCCAGAGTGGTTGTACAAGTTTGCACTCCTACAGCAATGGAGAAGCATTCCTCTTGCTCCACATTCTCACTAATATGTCACTTGTGTTACTGGTTTTAGCCATTTTGACAGGTGTAAGATGGAATCTCAAAGCAATTTTAATCTGTACTTCCCTGAAGGCTAATGATGTTGAACATTTCCTTAAATGTTTCTCAGCCTTTGGATATTTCTCTATTGAGAACTCTAAGTTTAGAGCCGTACCCCACTCTTAAATTGGCTTATTTGGTTCATTGATACCTAGTTTCTTGAGCTTTTTGAAAAACTATACTTCGGATGCTACTGTTGAATGTGGGGTTGGTGAATGACTCTGTAGGCTGTCATTTTGTCCTTTTGATGGTGTCCTTTACCTTTCAGAAGTTTATTAATTGTTAATCTCAGTGCCTAAATTACTGCTGTTCTGTTCAGGAAGTTGTCTGCTGGGCCAATGCATTCTAAGCTCTTCCTCACTTCCCTTTCTATCAGGTTTAGCATATCTGCTTTTGTGTTGCGGTCTTTGATCCACTTGGACTTGAGTTTGTGTGGGGTGATAAATATGAGTCTATCTGTATTCTTCAACAGCAGACATACTGTTGGCATCGGGACCTCCAAACCGGTGACATCACATCCAGGCGACAGTGTGACCTGCATACCTGTTGCCAAGGCAACAGCCACCATATTCCCAGAATCCACTCACCTCACCTCTTCCCCCTTTAACACTCCTATACTACCAGTTAAGAAACTTAATGGTACCTATCAACTGGTTCTGTTTGACCAGTACTGTTTGTTGAAGATGCTGTTGGTTTTTCCCAGTGTGTGTATCTAGCTTCTTTATAATAAAAAAATATATATCAGGTGTCCATAGGTGTATGGATTTGTCTGAGTCTTCAATTCGAGTTTGATGATCAATGTCTCTTTTTTTTTAATACCGATACCTTGTAGTTTTTCTTACAACTTAATCAGGGATGGTGAGACTCCGCAGTTCTTTTATTGTTCTGGATTGTTTTCGCTACTCTGGGTTGTTTGTTTTTCCATATGAAGTTGAGAATTGTCCTTTCAAGGCCTGTAAAGAATTGTGATGGAATTGTGTTGGGAATTGCTTTAAATCTGTAGATTGTTTGTGGTAGAACAGCCATTGTGCTATGTTAATCCCACGAATCCATGAGCATGGGAAATCTTTCCATCTTCTAATACCTTCTTCAATTTCTTTCTTCAAAGATAGAGTTAGCTCAAGATATTTTATATTATTTGAGGCTATTGTGAAGGTTGTCATTTCCTTAATTTCTTTCTCAGTTATATATGAGAGTTTACATATAGAAGAGCTATTTTTTAGTTAATATTGGATCTAGCTACTTTGCTTGAAAGTGTTTATCAGCTGTAGGAGTTCCCTGGATGAATTTTTAGGATCATTTAAGTATACTATCCGATCATCTGCAAATAATAGTACTTCTTCCTTTCCAGTTTGTATCCCCTTGATCACAAGTGGTCTGTGGTTGAACAAAGGTGTCTGCCTGAGCTGGGATCTGGGAAACAGCAATAAGGGAGGAAAGGGGAAGCCGGGGTGGGGGTGGGGAGCAATAGTCTGTGGGATCCACAGGAGATATGGACAGGGAGAAGGGGAGGCTGCATGTGGTGTTCTGTTGTAGCACGAGGGACCACCTTGTGGATTGGGTCTTGGGGAAGAGAGATCGGGTCATGGCGTTTTATCTTACCAACAAAACCCTGACTAAGACACATTCATTATGCAAGCGTGAGAGGGGTGTGCAATGAACCACAAATGCATGAGATGACACAGTAGGGGATATTGTCATAGATGAAACTGAAGCTGGCCCAGGACAATGATTTCACTCAGGAGACTATGGATGGGTGACCACAGTGCAGGAACTGGAATGGAGGACCCACACACACAGGTGTGTGTTCACATTGGGAGAGTTGAACAGAAGGCCCACAGGTGCTCAAGGACCTGTAAATCAATGAGTGGCAAGCAGATGGTTCTGATTGGCCCATTTGGAATACCACCGGTTAGAAGAGGAGGTACAGCAGCTCAGAAATGCAGAGACAATGAAAGGAAATCTTTTTAGTTTATTTTGTTCTTTGGTTTGTTTTGAGACAGACGTAAGAACTTGCTAAAGAGCCAAAGCTGGCCTCAAACTCCTAATCTCCCTGCTTCAGCCTCCTAAAAGCTGAGATTACAGTGTGCACCACCATGCCTGGCCACAATGAGAGCTTGACTGCTGTGCTCAGTGCTTACATCAAGTCCTGTAGATAAAGGGGAGCTACCAGTGGTCTTTAAGCAGATGAAAGTTTGCTTCATGGCCATAAGGCTACATGACTCACCTATGTGTTCTAAAATGCATTTGTTCTGCATCTCACCCTGGGGACCCAGGATCCTTCTCGGGGTATAGCCCTATTGAAGCTATTTTATTGCATTGTGGTGTGCATGCCTCTCTGTGTGTGTGTGTGTGTGTGTGTGTGTGTGTGTGTCCATACACACATATCCAACTCACCCCCTAGCCCATGGAAAACAAAAATGAGGAGTCATATGCAGGTCACCCCTACATCTACATTGTATTTTGCTACACATCGCGCATAGGTGGGTCAGCAAAAGGGAAAGGGCACAGATGGGTAGGTAAAACTAGAGAGGTTAGCAATGAAAATAAGAAAGCCTAGAAACAGTGGGTGGGACTGACAGATGAGGAAGTAAAAATATTTAAAGGAACTCTAAATGTCGATTCACTGCAGATGCGAACAAAGCAGGTCCCAGTCCTCTGGGCATGCTTCCTCCTGTGGAGTCTCTACATCGCCTCCTCCCAGATCGTTTACCCTGGAATCAAGGCGAGGATCACCCAGCGTGCACTAGACTATGGTGAGTCAGATGTCAGAAATACATATCTTGTAATAGTCTTAGAGTGGTCCTTCCACCTTGTAAGTCATAGCATTCAACAGATCTGAGGTCCACCTGCACAGATGCAGGTGTCAGTTCTACCCTTTTCCTCACTACCCAACCTTGGGAAAGTAGATTTGCTCATCTGCAAAAGTAGTGATGAGCACTTGGCCCCTACGTCCTAAGTGGTAGGAGAATCAAATGAGTTCACCTGTAAAGTGCAGGATGGAGCCATGGAGGTAAGAAGGCACTGTAGTCAGAAAGCTCTCAGGAACTACCATGCCTATAAATGTGTTTTTATGTTCTTGAGTAGAAAGTATTCTGATGAGAGCCCTGTGAAGAAGCTGATGTCAGGAGTCTCATACCAGCAGAGGGCTACGGCAAAGTGTAAACTCAGGTCCAGCTTTAGACAGGTTTTCATCTCCATGACAAAATACCTGAATAAAACAGCTTTTGAGAGAAAGAGAGAGAGAGAGAGAGAGAGAGAGAGAGAGAGAGATGCTTTGACCCACAATTCCAGAAGTTACAGCCCATGATCATGTTGCTTAATAGGCAATTCTATTGTTAATTCTAAGCCTGTGATGAGGCACACCGTCCTGGCAGGGATTGTGCAGGAAGAGCAAAGTTGGTTATCTCATGACAGTTGAGAAGCAGAAAAAGAGGGCACAGATACAGACAATATATTTCCTCCAAGGACATTTCCTCAATGACTTGCTTCCTCTGACCTACTTCCTTAAATTCCCACCACTTCCCGATAACCCATTCAGTTATGAATCCATCAATGAATTAACCCTCTGGTGGAGTTAAGGCCCTCATAATCTGGGGCCACGCCTTCACCACATGAGTGTTGAAGAAATATTTTTCTCTCTTTCCTTTTTTGTATACATTTAGTTTAGTTTAGTTTTTGAACACTGGGATTAGAGTCCAGAGCCTCATACATGCAAAGCAAGCTCTGTACCGATTGATCTGTATCTCTAGCTACTGAATGGATATACCTTTTTAAAAAATGTTTTATTAGCCTATGTTAACTCTATGTAATTAATATAAAATCACATGTTTCACTGTTACATTTTAATACATGTATGTAATGTATTTTGATTATATTCATGCCTTTGTTACCCTCCCTTCCTGCCTCTTCAATTTTAACTAATTCCCTTCCTTTTCCTAGCTAGCCTGTGTGTGAGCATGCGTGCGTGTGTGCGTGCGTGCGTGTGTGCGTGCGTGCGTGTGTATGTGCATGTCCCAATCAGGGTTGGTCTCAGAAGCATGGACATCTTATCAGTGACAGCACCACAGATAAGAATGTGTCTCCCTCCCTCATAACCATTAACTGTGTATGAATCCTCCGGAAGGGTGGAGCTTTCTGAGCCCTCCCACTTCCATTACAGCGTGCCAACAGGCCCAATCAGTGCATATCTTGTGTAGTTAATCACAGCTGCTATGAGTTCAAGAATATGAAAGCTACTTCCTGTCCAGAAGTCAGAGCTCCACACCTCTTCCGGGTTCCTCCTCTAGCTCTTAGATTCTCCCCCTTCCTTTGTGATGTTCTCTGAGCATTGGAAGCAGGTGATAGAGACATCCCATTTATGGCTGAGCATTCAAAAGTCTCTTATTCTTGGTATTTTAACTAGTTATGAGTCTGAGGCCACTACTTACCACTTCAAAAAAAGATTTTCTGGCCAAGACTGACAGAAGCACTAATCGATGTGAATACACGTAGCTATTTAGAAGGCCATTTGATAGGCATGACATGTTCATTTAAGAAGACAACTTTCCCACTAGTGCCTATGTCCTTCCCAGCGATGGGCTTTTGATCAGGTTTACAGTACAACATATAAACTAACCCCTGTGGACCAACTAGTAAATCCAATCAGAAAGTGGTTGGCTACCCCATAACAGACTTGCCACTAATGATTCAGTAGGCTCACCCTGCCTGTTTGGTATTGTTTTATTCACAGTTAAGTAAAACTTTGGAAATTCACCCCAAAAGTCTGTGAGGCACCTTCTGGCACTGTGAGAACTAGTCATCAGGGAGGAAGCTTCCAGCCAAGTTCTAGTGTGGTTTCTATATGTTTTAATCAACACGTTTAGTGTCTTTGGCAATAAGGTCTCACTTTCTAGTTGTGTGAACACTTACAAGCAGTAACAATAGTCAGTATGGTTTGGGTGAACTTGGTGACCTTCCCAACCAAACAGGGGGAAATATCTCCAAACAGGTAGGTCTTACCCTACAACATATGCTTATAGTTCTGTTCCTCATGCCTCAAAGCCCTGCCTGATGACATTCACTGGCTATGGGATCATGGATAAATTAGTGACTCATGCTGAGCCTAGGCTGGTTCCATGTGGAGTTGGGGCAACGCCTTTATCACTAACTTGAAGGAAAGAACCCATATAGAGTATGGACAGTCTTGACACATACAGGCCCTCCATACAAATTAACTATTATTATTAACTATAGCAATGGTATGCCTCCATACTTTTACAGAACACAATTTGCTGTGCTCTGTTGGGTGTAATTATAAAAATCATGCTTGCTCCAGGCCGTGCTCTCAGCTAATCTCCAAGATCACGCTCCCACCAGCCCATGCTACCTCCTTCCCCAGGCCAGCCTTACTTCCAGTTTGCCCATTCATTCTGGCTAGCTTTGCCAATCCACTAACAACTGCACCAGCTGCCCTCTTTCTCCTACTGCCCACCTTCGCTCTACAAATAGAAAACACTAGGGGGCTGGAGAGATGGCTTAGCGGTTGGGAGCGCTGACTGCTCTTCCAGAGGTCCTGAGTTCAATTCCCAGCAACCACATGGTGGCTCACAGCCATCTGCAATGAGATCTGATGCACTCTTCTGGTGTGTGTCTGAAGACAGCTACAGTGTACTCATATAAATAAAAAATATTTAAAAAAAGAAAAAAGAAAACACTAGACAGTTTTATTATTTTTAAACTAACCAGATGCCAGGCAGTGGTGGCGCACGCCTTTAATCCCAGCACTTGGGAGGCAGAGGCAGGCGGATTTCTGAGTTCGAGGCTAGCCTGGTCTACAGGGTGAATTCCAGGACAGCCAGGGCTACACAGAGAAACCCTGTCTCGAAAAAAAAAAAAAAGAAAAAAAAAAACCTAACCAGATAACTCAACGGTTGGGTGAAGAATGTCCTGCCCTAATTCCATCAGCCAGCTCCCTCCAACCTCCTGGGCCTCTGCTCATGATGGAAGCTACAAACTCTAAGTGCCCCATGACCTACATGACTGCAGCTTCCTCCTCATTCCAAGCCTGGTCTGAATTCTCTTCCTTCCCTGCGTCCCTTCTCTTCCTCTTGGATCCTGGATGTCCCACCTTTTTCCTTTCACCCAGCAATTGGCTTCTGCCTTTTTTACTGATGCAATCAAAAACCAATTAGGGAAACAACACCTCCCTCTACATCTCACCTTTACTGTCCAATAAAAACAAACAACCTCTTCTCCCATACATATATAAATTGAATTGTTAGCAGTATCTCCAGGCTGCTTATCAAAGTGGACATAACGATGGTGATGCCCACCTCTTGGTTGTGTTAGGAAATGAGTGGGTTCACATGTACAAAGCACTGAGAACAAGATGCCTAGTAAATATTAGTGGCTATCCCTTTCATATGTGTGAATAGATGCTTTCCATGTCACAGATGAGAAAAGTGAGTGCCACAGAGGCCAAGTCACACAAGCTGAGCGTGTGTCACAGTTCTTGACAGCTCTAGGTTCAAGCCTAAACTCTTCGGTACTACCTTTGGTTCTTGTTGTTGTGTCCTTTGTCCTGCGTCTTCACAGCCCATATTATAACAGTAGCCACAGCCATTTATAGGACACTATCTCTTCCTCCTCTCCAGGGGGGATAGATCAACTGGGATGAACCTAAAGGGAGAAAGGCAAGGTTGTCGAATATTAACTTTTTAAATAACATCTATAATTTATTGTGTGTGTGTGAGCATGCACACACACACATGCATGCTGGTCCACGTGCCATGATGCACATGAGGAGCTCAGAGGACTACTTGTAGTAGTGTGTTCTACTGTGTGGATTCTGGGGGTCAAACTCAGATCAACCGGTTTGGCAGTAAGTAAGTAGGTAAATGACTTTACCTACTAAGTCATTTAGCCAGCACGGGGAGTTACTTTTATCAGGCTCTTCTCACCTCACAAGCTCAGAGCAAGGTGTTCTGTGATGTTTCCATGCAAAGAAATTAATAAACAAACCAAAGCAGTGATTAGCCACCTCTTCTGAGTCAGGGTGTCCTTTGGAGAATCTGTGCTTCCTTTTCAATTAAAAACGAAACCCTGTAAACACGAAACCTGCTCACTGTCTTTTACTGGAATCTCAGGGGTTTCCTGAGCCTCATGAACCTTCTGTCAAAACATCTGAGTCCAAAGAATCTGAAAAGAAACAAGAAGAAAAATAACTATGAAATTGGCCACAACCCAGATTCTTGGCCAAATTGTTCATAATTGGCTCATAGCTCACCAGAATCCATACTTTCTTAGGCAAAAATTAACAGTATTCATATCTACAAAATGTGTCTGGTGACAACTGTAGCACCCTTTAAAGACTATCTTTCAATGTTTCCATCACAACCTTGGCTACGTAATGAAAACTTCTCATGGTAACCCTGAAGTCTCAGGCCACCTCCTCCACATCTCTTAAGACTAGAGTTTCCATATGTGAAGTCAGGAATACAACACCTCTTTTGTAGAGGTACTGTTTTCTTCTCCAACACCAGGTCTTTCTCAATGATCAACAAACACTTCCTGCATCTCTCACAGGTCTTCAAGTTGGGATGAAGATAATGGAGCAATTGGCAAAGGAAATCGTCATCCCAGATTTGAACGGTTCTGAGTCTCTTAAATTTCTGAAGATTGACTATGTAAAGTACAACTTTTCAAAGTAAGAGAGTGGAGTGTGTTGACTTCTATCACAGGGGACTCAAAACCAGTGGAGAAATCTACGCAGACCTAACTTATTTATCTTTCTTTTACTTTGTTTCATCTAAGTTCTGACTTCTATTCCCAAGTTTGCCTCATAGCTCAATATAGCTAATACAATTCCAACCATCTGATGCATATTTCATATAGCTAAAAGGGGGAAAGTCTCTTAGAAGCTCAGTTAATTTAAGTTAATTTAACCTTAGCCAAATTAATTTTCTCATTTTTGAGGTTTTGCCTGAGGCTTTAAGCTAAGCACATTCCATCTATACAACTTAGTCGCATGTCCAGGAACGTTTGGGGAAGGGGAAATGGATATTCCAATGGCAGCAGGGATCCAATAAGATTACAACGGAGGGGGAGTGTGTTTGCAAACTTGAACCCAATCTTAAAGGGGAGAGGAGGACACCTTTCCTGTGTAGTTATCCATCATTGTAGTTTTCCATTTGCCACAACGCCTTTTCAGCTGCCTTTTGCTCTAACACGTTCAGTAACAATCAATCTCCCTGACGTCAGCAACCACCTTTTATAAAACCACAAGGTATCCTTGTGGCGAAGGAGATGGTACAAGGAAATTGCCTTGCACATTCCCTCACCTGCAGTAAGCCAGCTCTTCTACCGGTGTCGATTGAGCAGCCACCTCACAAGGGCTTTGTTCTAGACACAAGGAATGTTATAGCAAACGCAGGTGTAAGTCCTTGCCCATGATGCTCCGCTGAAGATGCAGGCATTACATATATATCTATGAGGATAACCATTTAACTACAGTGATAATAACACAGCAGAAAAGTACAGGGAGCTATATAATACGTGCTGAGAGAGATGAGGAGAGATTGGTTGTTGGCATGTGTAGATGCATCATAATTTTAAACCTGTGCTGTCCAAACAATAGACAGTGATCATTCACGATTATTGGGCATTTGAAAGGCGACTTGTGTTAACAGAGAAACTACATTTTTATTTACTTAGTTTTACTTAATTTTAACTCAAAAAGCTGACTCGTACTCAACCATAATGGCACATGCTTATCATTCCAGTACTGTATAAACCAGATGTGGTGGCACACACCTGTACGTGGGAGGTGGAGGCAGGAAGATCAGGAGTTCAAGATTATCCTTAGCTAAGTGTCAAATTCAAGGTCAAAAGGGAGATACACAAAAGACCACAAACTTGTGTGGACAAGTTCAGCATCGCTGATTGTCTGGGAGAACACATACCAGTACACACTGAGGGTGGCCCTTCCCACCTCACTTAACCCAGTCTGGGAACGTTCTAGGAGACATGCCCAGAGGTTTGCCTCCCAGGTGATTCCAGATCATATCAAATTGAAAGTCAACACTAATCATCACAGTACATGTAGTCTTTTGACCTAGTAATTCTACTTCTCAGCATCCTCCCTGGGAAGCACAGTCCACAGATATAGGTATGTTCCCTATGGCATTGTTATATTGTGGAAACAGCCTAGAGAAGGATTTGGAGTATTCTGTAGTCGTTATATAGAATGGATCAGCTAGGTGTAATGGCGCACACCTTTAATCCCATCACTCAGAGGGCAGAGGCAGGCAGATCTCTGTGAGTTCAAGGCCAGCCTGGTCTACATAGTGAGTTCCAGGACAGTCAGGGCTACATAGAATCTGTCTCAGTTAGAGAGAGACAGAGACACAGAGAGAGAGACACAGAGAGAGAGACACAGAGCGAAACACAAACAGAAAGACAGAGAAACACAGAGAGACAGAGATAGAGACAGAGAGAGAAAGACAGAGACAAAGAGACAAAGAGAAAGGGGGAAAGAGAGAATGAGATAGACTTTATGTGTTGACTGAGCATATTTCTAAAGCACACTAAATGAACCTCTGCTATTCTCTCCTCACAATGCGACTGGGGTGTAGGAGGCCCACCCTCATTGATGCAACAGCCTCATTTATCAGCTAGCAATGTGTATGTTAGACTTTTCACAGTCTCAGGTCAGAGCAGCCTTTCTCCTGTGCAGAACCTAGGCGTGGGTGAACTCCTATCAATATGATCTTTTCATCCTCCCTGTGAGTGAAAAAGGTAACCACCTTGCTTGAGGTTGGACAACTAATACAAACCTTGACTCATTGTCTAACATGTAGTGGCATGACCCAGCAATTAGGAGGAGTCTGAAATCAGATTGGTTCTACCACTGACAAGTGACTTCATAGGCCTTTCTTATCTGAACTGGAGCTTGCACATGCACCAGAATCCTACAGGGATACCGTGAGGGCCAAACTGAGCTACGATGTAAAGTGGCTACCAAGAGGCTGGGCAGCTGGCGATCACCCCAATCATAATAATTTGTCAGTGTGCATGTAGTTTCTCTCTTCATGGGTTACAGGCAAACCTTACAGGTTCCTGGGATGACCTATCTACTCAGCTCTTGGGCTAGGGACATATAGAGGCACCTGGAAACAGGAGAAAGGCGCGCTTTGTTTTTCCAATGAGTGGAAGTCAGGGCTACAGCTGACACGTGTCAGATGCCTGCATGTATATGACAGTCCCCGGGGTGGGGGGTGGGGGCAGCTGCCTCATTAAAACAATGGATGTCATTCCCTTTAAGAAGTGATGAAACTGGTGTTTAAAAAAAATAACACAATGGCAATGTTGTTCCTGTTTTTGATTTTAAGGAAATGCACAGGGCTAGGGAGACCCCTCAGTGGGCAAGAATACTTGCTACAAAAGCATGAACGCCCGATTCAAATCTCAAGCACCCATGTAAAAAGCAGGCTGGACTTGGTAGGACTGTATCCCAAGTACTGCAGGTGCCAGAGAAAGGAGGACCACTGGGCTTCGCTGGCCACCGCTTACCTCAAGTCTCTCATCTTCTGAACCCCCCGCCCACTCCCCCACTCCTCTCCCACCCCCCACCCCACCCCCAACCCACTTCCACTCAGAAGATTTTCTCCTTCCATCTCCAGGTGCCCCTACAGGGCAAGCACTTTCCCTAGACCAGTTGCTGAGCAGAGCTTGTTTCCTGCAAGATTCCCTGAGCTGTTAAACAGGTCGTCCTAGGAACCTGTAAGGCAGTAGGCTTGCCTGTAATCCATGAAGAGAGAAACTACATGCACACTGACAAATTATTATGATTGGGGTGATCGCCAGCTGCCCAGCCTCTTGGTAGCCACTTTACATCGTAGCTCAGTTTGGTCCTCACGGTATCCCTGTAGGATTCTGGTGCATGTGCAAGCTCCAGTTCAGATACAAGAAGATGGGACTAAGATGGAGCGTGATAGAACAGAACACCTGAGTCCTTCTCTGGCCTCAATATGCACATACTTGTGCATGCATAAAACACGTGCACACACACGCTAAAATTTTTATGAGAAATAGATTATTTGATTATTTACAAATTTAGTTCTAAACTTGATTACTTCCTCCCTCAACTAGACTCAGGGCCTTCTTGCTAAGAGGACTAACCATACTGTGGGCAGAGGGGAAGCTCTACCTCTGTAGGAATTTGCAATCACAGGGCAGCTCCAGCCTTCCCAAATCTACTAGCCTTATTGATGTCCAGAAGCGATGTCCTCACATTCCTGTCTCTTGTTTTACAGCATAAAAATCAATGCCATTTCATTCCCAAATACCTCACTGGCTTTTGTACCTGGGGTAGGAATCAGAGCACTGAGCAACCACGGCACTGCCAACATCAGCACCGACTGGGAAGTCAAGGCTCCGCTTTTGTGAGTATCCCGCTGATGTCCACTACTGTAAGGGGGGAAGTGGAGATAGTTTGCTGCTGCAAGCCTCTTTCTCTCCAAACCCATACTTTCTCAAAAGCATTATCAGGTGAGTGTTGGCTGGAGAAATCTCTGCTTTGAAGAGAGGTGGAGGAAAGGTACCCTCTCATAGAAGGAGAGCAACTGAACATTTAGGATTTCCTAAGAAATCTTAGGGTGTGGTGGTATATGCCTTTAGTCCCTGAACTAGGGAGGCAGAACCAGGTAGAACCAGGTAGATTTCTGTGTGTTCAAAGCCACCTGGTCTACAAAGTGAGGGTGGCCAGTAATAACAACAGACACATATCAGCCAGCTGGGAGAAAAATTCCTATATAGTCCACATTTTCAGTCCACTGGCCTGCACCAGATGTTTAATCCATTTCCCCATCTGCAGGGTCAACTGATGGAGATGAGATTCCTGTCTCACATGGAAGTTGGAGGGTTGTAGTTAGCTTGAGCCACACTCTTCTCCAACAAAAGATCCCTGTGCCCTCACAAAGAAGAGGAAAGGTGCCTCAACACTTGTAACTCAAATACTTGAGAGGCTGAAGCAAGAAAACTGCTGGCAGCTTGGGGTACATACTGAGTTAACTAACCATCTGGGTTTCAGAGTGAGATCATGTCTGAGAGAGGAGAAAAAAAGAAAAGAGAGAGAGGAAGGGGAGGAAGGAAAGAGTAACAGAAAGAAAGAAGCTGCTGGGTGGGAGAGATGGCTCAGTGGTTAAGAGCACTGGCTGCTCTTGCAAAGAACCTGAGTTCAGTTCATAGCACCCACATTGGATGGTTCACAACTGCCTACAACTCTTGTTCCAAGGGTTCTGGTGCCCTCTTCTGACCTTCTTAGGTGCACACTTGCCTCTCTCTCTCTCTCTCTCTCTCTCTCTCTCTCTGTCTCTCTCTCTCTCTCTCTCTCTGTGTGTGTGTGTGTGTGTGTGTGTGTGTGAGAGAGAGAGAGAGAGAGAGAGAGAGATTGAACTCAAAGGATACCTACAAACCAACTTCTGTAGACAAGTCTTTGACCCAGTATAAAGGTTTGTCTTGATGAGTACCTCAAAATAACATATTCAACCATTCACCAGGGTACTCTACAACTATTTATTGAGTGCCTGTATATCATTTTCCCAGTCTAATAGATTCTGGATAAATAGAATGCTCCCCCATAAACAACATAGATTCATATACTACCTCACTTCTTTGATGGTTTAGCAGCTATGTGTTGGGGAATTATTCTGTGTAGGGCCCTCTGCAGAGTCTTAAGTAACATTTGATCCACTGCCTCAAGGGCTTCCCACTTGCTAATCATCCCTTGCTCATGTACACCCCTCCTAGGTAAGGTGTTTATCCCCAGTGTTCCCTCTTGAAATGAATACTGTATGTAAATGGTGCTCCATCTTCGCTTAGCCACAGCAGCACCAGAGCATGGAGGGGGTGGGGGGGGAGGGGGTGACGACATACACATAGCATCCTCCAGTGGTCCATTTCCACACTCACCACCTCGTTTATTCAGTAAACATTCAGTCGCACACACGGTGCTCCTGGATCTGCTGCAGGTGTTAGGGGCCATGATATGAGCACGGCAAAGTCTTTGTCCATAATGAGCTTAGAAGACCCATCTCCACATACAGCACAGACTTGGGTAACCTTTCTCTTTGTCTCCCAACAGCCAAGACTCAGGAGCCGCCGATCTGTTCCTCTCTGGAATCTACTTTACTGGCATTGTTGCCCTCACCCGTGATGACTTTGGTCACCCAGCTCTGGAACTCCAAGACTGCCATGTACAAGTGAGCCACGCCCGAGTCTCATTTTCTGGAAGCCTCAGGTGAGTGACAGCAACCTAGTGGAGAGGCTTATCCCTGAGCTGGAGCTTCCGGCTGCCACTCAGAGAAGTCTCCCACTGGAGTCTGCTGGCCTCTGATAAGCTCCCTCTTTCACGTTTCCCCTAGTGTCCTGTATAACTCCTTTGCTGAGCCCATGGAGAAACCCATTCTAAGGAATTTAAATGAAATGGTGAGTTCCTCAAAGTTAGACAAGCACTGTCAAATGGTATCAGCAGGCCTATTGTACATTATATTTATCACAATACTTATTGAGCACTAACTGTATGCTAAGCACCATCCAAGACACTTTAATTAACACTATTCTATGCAATTTAATAGTTTCTCGTGGTCCGAGCATTATGGCAGGAAACACAGAAATGAATGAAACTACATTCCCTTCTTCTAGTTTCCCCTCAAAGGATGGACAAGCATTTTGTTCCTAATGCAGGCCTGCCTAGACTAGGAACTACTGAGAACAAAAGAAAGAAGCAAACATTAGTCAGTCTGGGAGAAAACAATCTCAGGCCTGTAAAGCAGTACCTGAACCAGGGTTTGAATTTAATGCATGGTCACATGACAATGACACTGAACTGAAGGGGTTTAAAGAACTGGGAATTTTGTTTATTTAGGGAACTGGGCCTTGAAACATAGGTAAGATTTTGGTAGGTGGGGAATGGGTGGGGGTGGCAGATATTTCCAAAAAATGCATTAAGAATACATTTGAAAGGCAGAATAAATTAAGTTGCCGTCTAAAATGCTAAACATCCTGATTCCTGAAGTCAGGGTTTGAAGGAGGGAAAGGTGGAATTGGCCATGTTCTCTCTTTCTCCTTCTCACCATACCTATCCTGAATCCATTTCTCATATTTTAGAGGAATTAAGGACAGAGATAAAGGGAGGTGGAAAAGAAATATAAGGAGGGAGCTTGGCACTTTCATGACCCAGTGCTTGGCTCTATGTCTGCTAGACAGCAGGTGTTTAATGATTAACGACTGAAATCAGCATGCACTCCAAAGCATGAAGCAACTTGCCCAAGGAGACTGTAAGTTGGTCAAGGTGCCCTGAAGCTATGTGGCCTTCTTTTATGCCCAACTGACAGGTGGAGACTGCCAGTGAATATAGACCCTGAAAAGGAACTTGGAAATAGTGTTTTAAATGGAGCGTGGTCCTCTAGCTCCTTACAGCAGGCCAATGGGTATGAATTAGGGGTTAGGACTATGGCTCGGCTGGTGGAGTACTCGTATAGCATGCACAAAGCCATGAGTTTGGTCCCCGGCCAGCTCCACGGTATGGTTGAGCATATCTGTAATTCCAGCTCTTGGGAGGTGGAGACAGGAGACTCAAAAGTTCAAGGCCATTTACAGATACATAGTAACTTTGAAACTAGCCTGAGCTATTTGATATCTTGTCTCAGAAAAGGCAGCAACAGAGTTACCGAATACAGTGTGAGCTAGGCAGTATTCTGTAGACTATCAGTTTCTCCTCACAACTTGAAGAAGGAAATGTAATGATCATATCCATGTTGCAGTGAGGAAGCTGAGGTCAGAGTATAAGTAAATGTCCAGTGGTTTCCATTCCCGGGCCTGGCTGCCTAGCCTCAACTAAAACCACCATGCTGCATGAGTGTCGGTGAGCACATGGCTGGCATATCTGTGTTTCCAACTTAATAGTTTCTCTCTATAATGCACTTTACTGGCATCCACTCTTTCAGAAATATAAAACATGACTGGGAATGTCTCTCATTTGGTAAAGAGCTTGCCTAGTATGCATGAAGTCCTGGATTTGATCCCTAGCACCACATAAACTGGATATGGTGAGGCCCACCTCACCATAGCACATGGAAGGCGAAAGCAAAGGTATCATAAGCTCAAGGTCATCTTAGACTATATAGCAAATATAAGGTCAACGTGGGCTACGTGAAACCATGTCCCAAGGAAAGGAGAGGGAGAGCGGGCAATAGAGTCCTAAATGGATCTCTAATCTTACAGTCACTTCAGTTAGCCCAGGTAAAAGTGAAGGTTCCATCTGAAGCTGCTTCAGACAGGACTTGGAGCTGCTGGTGCAACGGGAGGCAGGGGCACTCAGATAGGAAAGACACAGCTGGTGTGGGAGTAGGTTCCTCTGGTGTGACGCCAAGAGTATGGACAGGGCACATGTTATAACATGTCTAGAAAGAAAAGCCAAGCTTTTTTATAGTGTTAATTGGGTGTGGTTCCAGTTGCTATGAAACTCAACCAGAACTCAATGACACACTGCCCATACCTGTGGAGGCTGAAGGCCAAGAGTATCAGCTAACTTAAAGGACCATTGTCATGGTCACAAGGATAATGGCTCCCAAACAAGCAGAAGACTTGTTTTCAATATGGTAACATGATTTTTCAAACATTCTTTTGGTCCAGCTTTGTCCCATTGCCATCAATCAAGTGAAAGAGTTCAATGTCAACATAAGCGCACTGGAAGGTGAGTCTTGGAACTGACTTCCAGTTGGTTCTCTGCCCAGCCTCAAACCTTACTGAGCTCTTTTTCTAGGCAACAATGTGCCCATTTGTCACTCACTCTTATTTTCTCTTTTCTGCCTGAAAATGAGAGTTCCAGGACTCCATAAAGGATAATGGACAATCCTTGTCACAGCACATGCACTCCTTGGTAACTACCAGCTTTGTTACCGCAGCAGAGATTGGTTCACGGGACACATACACAGGATTGATACACAGGGGAGCTAGGGAGAAAACCTCTCTCTCTCTCTCTCTCTCTCTCTCTCTGTCTCTCTCTCTCTCTCTGGCGCTAAAGCCAGCTTCTTGAGCAGGTTATCTCCCTAGCCTTCTCTAACCCCTTCTGGGGCTGCCTTCAGTATGTAACAGGCCCGCCTATCAGTACTCATTCTGTCTCCCCCTCTCTGCTGCATCTCTTCCTTCTTCTTTCTCTAGCAACCAACCTGCTTCTGCCTCCCTTCTCACACCTTGGCTTTACCACACCACTCACTCTACAGAGAAGAGCCTCCTCTCTCCCTCCATTCATTCCTGTAACAGACCTTTACTGTGCCCCCATTTCACACCAGTATTTTTCTGGTGTCCACAGACTTCATTTCTCTTTTTCTGATGACTCAGTTTAAGAGACGCCCCACAGCCTCTTGCATGCTGCTTTATACAAGTCTCTCTTTGCATCCCGTCCATGTGCTCACTGACGGTATACAGGGCACTTAGAATTGCCTGAACACTGATCTTGGTGCCAGAGATATACAAAGCCTAGGAGACAGAAAACCCACCTTCATGGGGCTGCTGGGAGGAAGCAGTAAACAATCAAGTAAAACCTGTATTAGGGAAAGTAAGAAGATAAGAAGAAAAAACAAGGGAAGGGCTGAAGAGGAGTCTCTGTTTTAGGTAACATGATAGGAAATGCACTGACAAGCAGGTGACATTAAAGGACGAACCCAAAGGACCTGGGGAGTGGTCCTCCCCCCCCCCCAGTCTGGGTTGTCTTGATCCTTTTTCTGTGGCTGTGATAGAATACCAGAGGCTAGGTGGATTTATAAACAATAGAAAGGTATTTGCCTCATGGTTCTGGAGGCTGAAAAGTCTAAGATTAAGGAGTTACATCTGGTAAAAGTTTCCACCCCGAGTCACAGCATGGCAGAAGGGCAAGTGAGTGCACACGAGACAGAAGAAAGCAAGGCAAATTTGTAACAAACCTACTTTCAAGTCCACTATCTAGTCATAGACTATTCCAGAGGCCATTGCCCTATGGCCTAGTCACCTCTTAAAGTCCCACTTCCCAATACCCGTTATATTGGTAATTAAATTTAAGTGTGAGTTTTAAAGGGATGCTCAAATCATAGCATGCGTGAAGAATAGTCAGGTAGAACAGATCATATGCTCAAAGGCCATGGGGCAGGAATGTGCTGAGTGCATTGGAGAGACTATGAGACCACAATAGAACCAGAAGAAGAGCATGGTTGAAGGGAATTCAAGAAATGAGCTTGTCAGAGAGGAGCCTAGCACAGCTGTCCTCTGAGAGGCTCCACCCAGCAGCTGACTGAAACAGATCAGAGACCTACAGCCAAACATTAGAGGGAGCTCAGGAATCATGTGGAAGAATTGGGGTAAGGACTGAGGGACCCGGAGGGCATAGGGACTCCACAAGAAGACCAACAGAGTCAACTAACTTCGACCCTATTTTGTTATATATTAAAATGATTACACCAGCTTGCCTCTTGGATCCATTTGCTTGACATATCTGTTTCTAACCCTTTACTCTGAGGTCTATCCTTACTGTTGAGGTATATTTCTTAAATGGACAAGAAGGAGAGATCCGATTTTCAGATCTATTCTGTTAGTCTTTGTATTTTTATTAGGGGATTGAGACAATTGGTGTTGAGAGATATCGATGACCAACGATAGTTGATTCCTGTTATTTTGGTGGTGGTGGTGGTGGTGGTGGTGGTGGTGGTGGTATGTGTGTGAACGCTAATGTTTCGCCATTTTTGAGGATGAACTTACATTTTTTTCTTTTGACTTATCTCTTCTTTTTGAGTTATGTAAATATGTTTCTTATGACAAGGGAGAATTGGTGTTGTAAACATTATTCATAGATCAGGTTTTCAATGAACATAAATTTTCTTTTCATTTCTTTCTTGATTATTTAGTTTTAACCAAGATTGACAACTACAGTGTGCTGGATTGTTCCCTGATCAGTCCTCCAGAAATCACTGAGAACCACCTTGACTTTCATTTGAAGGTAACAATTGCCCTGGAGCACCCAGCTGACGATGGTGAATATTTAGAGAATGGATCATGTAGAAGAAAAAGTACATGTGTGCTCTTCAAGCGATTTTGTTTCCTATAGCACCTGCCTCGTGCTTACACATGTGAGCTCTCCTGGCCACCCTTTCTTGGTGATTGATGTCCCTGCACTGTTTTTTTATGTCTATCTTCTTGGTGAGCTTCTGGGATTTTCTTTGTCCTGACATGAGAGATCCCAGTTTCTTTGTGTGCAGCATTTGTATTTTCACCCAATAGTTGGATTTCCTTTCTGCTCTCCACAGGGTGCATTCTACCCACTGGAAAGCCTCGTTGACCCTCCCTTCGAACCAGCTCCCTTCCAGCTCCCAGAGAGCAGAGATTCCATGCTCTACATTGGCATCTCTGAGTACTTCTTTAAATCTGCATCATTTGCTCACTTTGTATCTGGGGCTCTTGGTACCACACTGTCTACCAGGGAGGTAAGTAAAGCCTTGGAATGGTGGTGGTGACCATCATCTTTAACCGTGTGTGTGTGTGTGTGTGTGTGTGTGTGTGTGTGTATGTGTGTATGTGTGTGTGTGTGTCATTTTTGTAACAGCTTTGATTCCTGGGCCTTTTTCTGTCATCACTTCTAGAAAAGATAATGAAGGATTACAGGGGTGCTGTCATTATTTGGAGGAGGGGGTTGTAGGTTTTCCAGTTCTGCTAACTTAGTCTTCTTCATGATGTCTGGCCACTATTTTAGAATAATCTTAACTAATGCAAAGACATTTCTCCACCATTTGTCACCTGTGACTTTTGGTCAATTCAACCTAATTCTGTGTGTTGGTTTCATCATCTGAGAAAGGTCTGAAAGTCCTACAGTCTTAGGGTCATAATGGTCATTAAAGGGTTTAAACATCTAAGGCTTCCAGAACAATCTCAGCACACAGTAAGTGCTCTACAACTATTGCTTCTAGATTATATCATGATCATTATCACTACCCCCACGATCACCACCATCACCAACCACCACCATCAACACCACCACCACCACCACCACCACCACCACCACCACCACCACTATCACCATCTTCACCACCACCACCACCATCACCAACCACCACCATCAACACCACCACCACTATCACCATCTTCACCACCACCACCACCATCATCATCACCACCACCATCACCACCATCATCACCACCACCACCAACACTATCACCATCTTCACCACCACCACCACCACCATCATCACCAACACCATCATCACCAACACCACCATTATCACCATCACTACCACTACCACCGTCACCATCATCATCACTGCTTGCATTCTGCTGATATAAGGATTTCTTATTAGTTATCACAACTGATGTATACCATCAAGCAGTAATACTACAGATACTCATTGATTCTCTCTACCACGTGCCTCTCTTTTTATCACAGTGTCTCAGTTAGGGTTTCATTGTTGTGACGAGACACCATGAGAAAGGCAGCTCTTATAATGGACAGTACTTAATTGGGGCTGGCTTACATTTTCAGGGGTTCAGTCCATTATCACCATGGGAAGCATGGTGGCATGCAGGCAGACAGGATGCTGGAGAGGCCTAGAGTTCTACATCTTCTTCCTCAGGCAGCAGAAGGAGACTGAAATTCCACACTGGGTAGAATTTGAGCATAGGAAACCTCAAAGCCCACTCCCACAGTGACACAGTTCCTCAAAGGCCACACTCACTCCAGCAAGACCACACCCCTCATAGTGCCACTCCCCAAGGGCCAAACATTCAAACACATGAATCTATGGGGGCCAAACCTATTCAAACCACCACACACAACACCACCCTTCTCTGTCTAGTCAACAAAAAAAAATACCCATTTTAAGTCTTTTCTTTCTGTGCATTATAATTGTACACATTGCTATAAACCTTACACTCAGTGTGGCAAGGACAGCAGTACCAGGTGCTTTAGTCTCGAAAGAAATGCTTACCAGGTCAATTATTTAAGCAACTTGAGCCTTGGAGATCTCTGGAAATGATAGCACTAACTCTTTCTGCTAATGACTGTAGAATGTTTGCATACAGATTATGCAGCTATGATACAGTGCCCTCCAGTCAAGAGGGGATTTCTCGAAAGGAATGTGACTTTGGGCAAGTCTCTTGCCTTTTCTGGGGCTCAGGTTTCCTAAGGTTGGCTATAAAATAAGGTTACCTAAACATTTTGTGGATCCACCTCTTCACAGTTCACATTAGCGAGGCTTCTACATTTTACCCGAAGAGTCAGCCCAAATAAAATCTCGCAGTGATGCAGTACTTTGTTTCTTTTTTAGATTTCCAACTATTTCAATCAAAATGCTCAAGGGATTGGCAGCGTGCTCTCCAGGGTGAGTGCTCGAGTTTGCTCCTCAGAGTTCAGTGGTAGTTGTGTTGTCACTGAAGTCACTTCCAAGAGACTCTTGGATTCTCCACATTCTCTTTTGACCCAAGTATGAGTCAATTCATCTTTCTATTATTTTTTCTTTTTCATTCTCTCTTCCTTTTCCTGCTTCTTTTCCTTCCTTCTTTTCCTCTTCTTTTCTCCTCCTTCTTCATTTCTTGGCAGTGTCTTAATATGTAACTCGGGTAAACTTGCAATTCTCCTGCCTCAGCCTCTCATATACTGGTATCATAGGTATAGATGACCATACTTGGTCAGTTTTCCATCCTACAAGACTTTTTCTTTCTAATTAAATATCCAGAAATATTTTATATGTAAAGCTCATTAAAATACAACTAAAGCATTGTAACTTTATAAAATAACCATTGTAAATTTATAAAATCCCACCACCCTTAAAATAATTCATTTAAATATAGAAGTGACTGGTTTGAATGATTTAATCCTTAAATGTATTTAATTATTTATTTATTATTGGCAAGGTCTCACTATGTAATCCAGGATGATCTGGAACTCAATATTTAACTCAAGCTAGTCTTTAATTTTTGATTCTCCTGTCTCAGCATTTCAAGTACTGGGATTACACATGACTTTAGTAAACACCTCTTACTATTACTCCTTCATACCATCCCAAGTATTATACACAATGGACCTCAATTTGTCTTCAATTTGTCTTGAAAGACTGAGATGCTTCAGAGGAAGGCACTCAAGGCAGACGGATCTTGGCTTGAACTTCAGTTCTACACTTTATTCTTTGAGAAGTATAAGAAAAGCACTTAGCCTCACCACGATTCATGTTCCATTATAATACAGCACTACTGCCCAGAGATGGTGGCACACGCCTTCAATCCCAGCACTCAGGAGACAGAGGCAGGAGGGCCTCTGTGAGTTCGAGGACAGACTACACAGAGAAACCTGTTTCAAAAAACTAAAAAAAAAATAGATAGACAGACAGACAGATGGACAGACAGACAGACGGACAGACGAAATAAAAGTAAACCAGCACTATTGCTTTGGAGTTTTATGAAAAGTAGATAAGAGATGATAAGAGGTGTTTTCTGTTCTAACTGCATGATGTGAGATTCACTTAGTACAAGTCACCCCAGGTTTGCGGTTTCCTCTCATCAGCTCCTGACTCTCCATCTCTGTTTCTCACCTTGAATGGGACAGATTGCAGAGATCTATGTCTTGTCCCAGCCATTCATGCTGCAGATCATGGCCACAGAGCCTCCTGTGGTCAAATTACAACCAAACAATTTCAGCCTGGAGTTCCCCGCCTCTGTTGTCATGCTCACTCAACTGGAGAACTCTACCATCCAGCCCATCGTCTCCATGGACTTCGTGAGTTTGGGAATACAGGGCGGCAGCCTCTGGGTGTCCATCCTGTTTCTGCTGTGAACCATTGGCCAGCAGCCTCTTGATGTTTGAAGCAAAGGTGATTCCCATATTAAGAGTGAGGATAGAGTAGATGCTGTGGCTGTCTAAAAACAGACTCATCAACCCATATATGGAAGTGGCCATATATGGAGACAGAAGAGCTCATGAACCTGTGTGTAAGATATCTCACCAATATCTACTTCCCATGTTCTCTTCCATTTACATTAGAAAGCCATAATCAAGTTTCCCTGGCCAATTAAAGGTAAAAGTAGTGCATTGATGGTAAGCAAAATTGCACACATGAATGAGACGAACCATTTGGGAAAGGCAAAACTAAAGAGGGCGCTAGGGCTGTAGCTCAGCAATAGACTGCTTACCTAGCTCGTCCTAAGCCCTGGGTTTAATCCATAGCACCACCAAATATTAAATGAAAAGAAATTCTCAAAGAATAAACCTTTACACTTAGCTTCTTTCCCTGAAAGAAAGTATTTTCAGAGCCATTTGTTTGTTTGTTTTTAGGTATACATTTAACTGAAAATTCCTTATTTCTGTCTAGAGTTCAGCCTTTCTAATTTTTTTTTAAATTTTATTTATTTGAGTACACTGTAGTTGTCTTCAGACATGCCAGAAGAGGGCATTGGATCCCATTACAGATGGTTGTGAGCCACCATGTGGTTGCTGGGAATTGAACTCAGGAAGAACATTCAGTGCTCTTAACCACTGAGCCACCTCCCCAGCCCTACTTGTTTGGTTTTGAGATAGAAGCTCCCATGTAGCCCAAGCTGGCCTTGAACTCCCTTCACCCCTTCTTTCTCACCCTTTCAAACACTATTTATACTCACAGATGTAGAGATAGTTCTTGTCAACATACTTTGATTAAGAGGGGACTTTGGGCTCCTGATGTCTCCACTATAGGAGGTTACACTTGTAGTCTAAATGGACAGCCACTCACCTCATTAACAAGGGCTTTCTTGCCTTTAGGTTGCTAGTACCAGTGTTGGCCTGGCTATTTTGGGACAAAAACTGATCTGCTCCTTATCTTTGAACAGGTAAGATAAATTGGTTTGACTGTTGGAAACCTCAGTAATAAATTAGAGAACATTCCCCAAAGACAAAGGGACCACTGAGCAAACAAATGCTTTGCCACTGTGGGACTGTGAGTCAGTTCTGTACCCTGCCTCTAACAGAACAGATCAATTCAAAGGTTGAACTCAGTAAAAGAAAATTGATCGAACTTCTGTTTTACTGCCTCCTTCCCGGGAGAGCAATGGTAAGATAAAATAGGGACAAAGTCATTATAAAAATAATTCTATCAGCGCTCATCCTGGTGATAACTAAAGTGCCTCTTGGCGACTCACGAGAGAGTGTATTAAGTGGGGATATTGCAAGAAAGGGGCTCATGAGAATATTTAGGTGCAGTATACATCTTTAGAGATTAAGGCTCAGGTTTCAAATCTCTTCTCATTGGCCTTATGGCCATGGTCAAGTCTTGCCTTAGTAAGGGTTGGTATTGCTGTGAGAAAACACCATGACCAAAAGCAATTTGGGGAGGAAAGGGTTTATTTGGCCTGAATATTCTAAGTTACATTCCCATTGAAGGAAGCTTAGCCAGGAACTCAAACTGGGCAGGAACTGGGAGGCAGGAGTTGATGCAGATGCCACGGAGGACTGCTGCTTACTTGCTTGCTCATCATGACTTGCTCAGCCTGCTTTCTTACAGAACCCAGGACCACCAGCCAGGGTGGTACCACCTTAAATGGTCTGGACTCTCTTACATCAATCACTAATACATCAATCACACTCTACAGATTTGCCTACAGCCTAATCTTACAGAGGCATCTACTCAATTGAGGTCCTTATGTGTAGCATAGTGGAATTAGCCTGACCCAGTCCCCTCAGACTAACAACTGGGTCCTTTAACTAGAGCACAGACTTTAACAGGATCTTGGCCCATGACCTAGCAGTCTCAGGGGAGGTGATAATGTATGAAGGGGCATTATAGTTCCTACATACAGGTCACTCACTGCACACCATCTTCAAAGTTTGTGATCATGGAAGTCAGAAACTAGACTACCTCAGGGGAGAGTTTACAGAAAGATTAACTGGCCCAGGTTAAGCTCATGGAAGAAGAGGTAACAAAAACAATCAGAAAAGAACTGAGAAACCAACATGAGAAAGTTGGCCTACCTCCTTAACCGTTTCAATAAAATCATGTTAAGTAGAAAAAGAATACAAAACTACATAAATATAATAACCAATTGCATTAGGAAAAGCTTCATACCTAGGTGGGAAACTAGATCAGCCATCACTGAAAAAAAAAAAAAATCAGGATCCAAGATTACTAGATTGGGAGATTAAAGTTTTTCATAAAAATGTTCATTATGCTATACTGTTTCACCAGAAGAGGAATCGAGTTGTAAAGGGCGTCTGTAGAATAGGTTCACACAGAGATAAGGCTTCTTGAGATGTTCCTCAAACTTGCCCTTCAAGCACTACTGATTTTCCAGAAGGGTTCAAAGAGAGTACATCTGGAGTTCACCAGACTTAGGGACCAAGCACAATACATTCAAAGATCTTAAAAAACACCATGTGGGCATGGTGGTGTACTGCTTAATCCTGGTGCTGAGGGACAAAAACAGGCAGATCCTGGGGGCTTCCTGGCCTTCCAGACTGACTAAAACAATGAGCCCCAAGGTCAAGGGAAGACTTTGTCTCAAACAAACAAACAAATACAGAGTGGTGGAGGAAGACGTGTGACATGGAGCTTTTGCTTTCACAGGCACACACACAGATGAGCATATATCACACACACATACACCACATGCACGTACAAGGTTTTAAAAGTTATGAATAATGTCAGAGTAGAAACAGTAGGAACTGAAAGAATCTGAAAGTAGCTCTTACAGATGATGCTGTATTAAACTCAGGCACTGAGACAGCTTTGGGCAAGGTTTGTGGGTCATGCCTCACTTGGGAAAAGACCCAGAGAATAGGACTTAGCAAGGTTGCCCAGGCTGGCCTGAAAGGCAGTCTTGTCCTCAGGGGTGGGAGCAACAGCCCTGCCTTCCACATCATTCCCCAGCCAACTCCTCCACTCTAGAGTTCTCAGCTGGACCTTTCAGGCTGAGCTGGTTTGGTGTTTGGCTGATGTCACAGAGAGAGTCATCAGGAAAGGAAGGGCATGGGTGGGGATCCATGAGACAGACATCAAAAGAGAAGAGCCAGGCAATAATACAGGGTCTCCAAATCTCCCAGCGTACCATGGCCTTCTAACCAACCCCTGACTGAGCTGCTTGACATTGGCAGTATGGATATGAGATGCAGAAACTCAAGGCAACCCGAGGGAGTGGGATTCTAGTGAGTTAGAGAGCATGCCTTGCTGAGTTTAGGTCCCAGCACTGACATTTATAGCTAGGTAGTCTCAGGCAAGTTCCTTAACCTGTTAAGCAAGTGTTCATACTCAGCCAGCCACCCATTTAGCCCTTACAAGGTCCCTTCATGATTCTCCCCATTGAGAGAACCTGTCACTCCTCTGTCCTACCCCTGCCTGGCAGGGACTTCGGGGACACCCTCTACTCCTCTTTATTGTTGGGCTTTAAATTCTATCAGGTCCCAGCACGACACCCGCTTTACCTCACTTATTTTTTTTCCCTTTGCTTCTTCTCTCTCCGACTGCAGTTTCCTCTCCCTCCTCTCCTCCCAGTCCCCTGTCCCCAACACCTCTCCTCTCCCCCGGTTCCCCCCTCCTCCAGTTCGCTTAAAAACAAAACAAAACAAAACGAAAGAGGGCTGGAGAGTTGGCTCAGCGGTTAAGAGCACTGATTGTTCTTCCAGAGCTCCAGAGTTCAATTCCTAGTAGCTACATGGTGGCCCACAATCATCTGTAATGGGATTCAGTGCCCTCTCTCTTCTGGTGAGTCTGAAGACAGTGACTGTGTACTCACATAAAATGAGTCTAAAAAAAAAAGAGCAGGCCTCCCAGAACCCTGTACTGAACATGGCTTAACAAGTTACAATAAGACTAGGCACAAACCTTCATCTCAAGCTTGGACTAAGCAACCCAGTAGGAGAAAAAGGACCATGAGAGGGAGCCCACACTGGACACTGCCTGAGTGGCCAGGAACCAAGGGCAGGACAACGCAGACACCACATGACATCACTTAAATCTTACCGCTGTGTTTCATGACCTGACACCCATGTGCAGTAAGCGTCTTGTAGGTTAAGTGAGCACCTGGAGGTAACTTGACGGTCACGGAGCTTAGACAGACTACTGTCAAGGTCACAGAGCTGTCCAGTGGCTGGACCAGAACTTGAACCTATTTCAAAGCCACAGGTGTTTAATTACACTGTAATCCTGCCTCTGGCATAGGAAAGAGCTAAGGTGCAGAAGGTAGCACTTACCTAGGATTTAGGAAACGAATAGGATTGTCTGCGTCAGGGCACCCATGAACCTGGTGTCATGTGAAACTGAAAAGACATGGAACAGAGTGTCCTGCATGGAGACAATACCAGCCCTCTCATGGATGCTCAAGTACAGAAAAGGAAGAAAGAAATTGACAAGCAGGAATGCTGATAATAAACTTGACCTCTCTGGGAATGTCTAGTCGGAAGCTCGGTGTCTGGAGTCAGGTGTATCCGGACTTTGATTCTGCTTCTTACAAGCTGCTCAAGCTTGAGTGTCAGCTTTCTCATCAGACAAGCGTCACACTTGTGTAGGCATCTTACACACAAGGAGAGCATCTTACCTCTGTATAGGCTGATGGATGAGTAGGTGGGATGCTGGGTAAGAAGGCCCGGGCACAAAGCCTAGCTGGTGCTGATAGTCAGTTCATTCTCTTTTCCTGTTCCAGGATCCAGGTTTGACCACCTAAGATGGGGAAAGTGGACCCCCAAAGGCCTGACAAGTTAGAACGGCCTTAAAAGCTATGGAATAGGCTCTCCACATCACAAGACAGCTTCCTGCTGTTCTGTCATGGAACCTTTTGAGCCAAACAGAATTGCATTTAAAGACATCCCTAGCACTTTGTAGATGCACAGGCCAAGTTAAATGATATAATCTCTTTCTTGGTCTTCATTCAGACATCTTAATTCTAACCCTCAATCACTTGTAAAACTCAAGGCAGTTAGTCGGGTCAGGGCCCTGAATTAGGATCTCCAGAACCCACATAAAAGGCTGGTCAGGTACCATGACAGATGTCTGTAACCCCAGAGCAGAGAAGGCAGACAGGCAGACCCCTGGAGCTCCCTGTTCAGCCAGCCTAGCCAAGTCAGGGAGCTCCAAGGGTCACTGAGAAACCCTATCTGGAAAAATAAGATGGAGAGTGATTGAGGAAGACAGCTACCATTGACCTCTGACCTTCACATGTGAGCACACATGTACACACACACACACATGCGCGCACACACACACAGGAGTGGGTGTAAGCATCCACAAAAGCGCCTAGACGTCATCAAATGTACATTATTGTTGATTCACTTAAAACAAAACAAAAACAATTTTTTGCTTTTGTATGATGAAAACTCTGGATATTCCCTACCTATTATCATGATCAACACACACACACACACACACACACACACACACACACGCCCTACAACTCCTCCCAAGCAACATAGTCAGAAACTACAAACGCAGCTGATTATTAACTCTTCTCAGAGGTTGGGCGGGTAAATATTTCCCAACATGAGCCATCTGAACTAGGAACACATCTCCAGGTACAATGAGTCTGCATTTTCCATTGTAAGGTTGCTTTGGACTCTGGTAAAGGAGGAAACTAAATGGATCCTTCTCTGGAGAATTTCCAGGCTTTGGGGATGACTAAGGTTAAAACGGGGGGAATGGTTGCCTGTTAAGTGGGTATTTCTCCCCGAAAAAAAGTTTAACTGAAGGTTAAACTACAGCTTGGGGGTGGGGAGGGTGTTTCTGTTTGGCTTAGTTTTCAGTTCAAGGGCAATCGTGTTAGGGTTTAAAAGAAAGACCCTGGAGCAGGCAAGCTGTAAATCTCAGCAGCTGCCCAAAGAGGAAGGGAGAAAGCCAAGCTGTTTGACCTCTGCTAGGAGGTCAGCCCAGAAGAGAAGCTGCAGAAAGGGGAGGGAGCGGTCAGAGAAGAGTGGGGAAGCCCAAAGCCTTAGGAGAGCACCACAGTCGGGCACTTGAAGCTCTTCAACCGTTGGTCCTAGTTTCCAAACCTCCAACCCAGCTCCCCCAGCTTCCTAAACCTTTGCTTTAGAATGCCTTAAATCTCAAAGGGACCCCAGATTCCAGCTAGTACTTCCTCTCTCTCTCTCTCTCTCTCTCTCTCTCTCTCTCTCTCTCTCTCTC